>JANHFN010009705.1:0-11270 GCA_032468175.1 Toxicocalamus goodenoughensis
GACTTTCCCACCAACATCAGCAAGCCACCCTGGGGTGGATTTCCCTCCCCTGCCGTTGGTCTTACTTTCCAGTTCCAGCTTGCGTGGCTCTACTCAAGGTAAGGTTTGCACTTGGGTGAAGGGTGGGGAACAGCAGGTAGGCAGGCCATGTGGGCAGTGGAGCATTGTGTTCCCATGCAGCCTGGATTAATTGCTTTGGGGGGAACATTTCTCTGAGGACCACCAAAATTTTCTCATGGCCCACCAGTGGTCCCCGGCCCACCAGTTGGTGACCACTGATCTATAGGACACTCAGAATGTAGAAATCAAATCTAGATAAAGCCTTACAAATCTTTCTTTATCTATGAAATGGTGGACAGTGGCATTACCAGACTCATGACTTGGAACTTTCATGAACTTCTTCATAGGTTATTATTTATATGATAGACTGCCATAACAATTGCATGCCAGCAAGATAGGTTAACACAATCTTGATGAGAAATCTTGAAAAGCACAGGGTTGAATTCAGTGGTATCTGGCTATCAGGCTGTCAGCACTTTGAGAGTAGGCCAGATCAGGAAAAAAGCCAGCAGGCATTCATGAGTACTTTTCATTCTGGTAAAGTAGAATCACAAAAATTTGAAAGCCTATACAAGTTTTTCCTCTGTTCCATCATATAGTAAACAAAAACAAGGTGAGTTTATTTTAAATTTCTTTCTTACACTTCCTGTTTTCTTGGGGCTGTGTAATCGCTTCTCCATGTCCCTCTTTAACAGCTCATTCTTTCCATCCTTAGGCCCATGTCAGTTCTACATTACTTTACATAGGCACTAATAGATTATTGGACTGTGAACAGTCCAGAGGAGATTTGGCTAGCAGGCAGTAGCAGGAGAGAAGAAGAAAATGTCCAAGTGTAGATGCAGCTGTTCATGTATATGACATTGAATTTAGCACAGATATTTCTTTTTTATTCCCTTTCTCTTTTATTCTTCTTCTGTTCTTTGAAAAAAAACAATGAAACATTCAGTTGAAATGAATTCTATTAAAACTATTATGTTGAATAATTATGTTGAATGATCAAACTTTCAAATCAAATTAGCTATACTAAAGGCATTATTATCTGATTATGTTCCAGGAATTTGGTCAAGAGAGTCAAGTGACAACTGAGTCTAATACTATGGGCTTTTAACCTCAAGGGCAGCTCCACAGAGTTCATTGCATAGAGTTTATAATCCAATCATGAAGTGACCATAAGCAATTGTCTGAAGGGCCTCCTGATTGAGGAAAAGGTGTAACTGGTGCACAAAATGAACCTGTACAAAGGCCCTCCTAGTCATAACTTCAAAGAGCAGTTATACGTCCAGAAGGACGCTCATGTTTGTACCAGTCTGGACTAAGGAAAAACAGCCCATCCAAGACCAAGATGGTGATTGTGTTATAAATGTGTATGTGGTTTTTTTCACTTGAATGCTATACAGAGGTAGTTATCTAATGTTGCTATTCAATGTGGCCTGCTCTCATTTAGGAAAGAATCACAAGAATATCTTCTAGGTCAAGGATGTCAAATTCATATCATCATCACATGATGTATCAGGCCTTTTTTGCCCCTTGCTAAACTGGGTGTGGACGTGGCCGGCAAGAGATGCATCTGGCCTGTGGGCTGCAATTTTGACAGCCCTGTTCTAGGTTGTAATGCCTACATTACTAGAATATTACTCATATAAAAAGCATAGTGGCCTCTATCTACTCTAAGTTGGGCTCCAACTGGACACGTCCATGCAAGTTGCATGAAGCTCTGTCATATCTTATTATCAATACGTCATTTGATTTGGTAGTTCCTGATGAAGAGGATAGGATCTGTAGGATTGTTAACCTATCCAGCTGTCCTTTAAATCCATGGCTGAAAACTATAGTTAGTTTGAAAATCAGTGGTACAACTGGTAACAGCTGCTTCTCAGTATGCCCATGTATCACTAATATTACCCAAGCTGCAGGGGCTATTAGATGGCTTGTGAGTGCAATTCAAGATGTTGGTAAATTACCAGAAATGGTTATTGTCATTTCTTGTACACACAGCATGTTCCAGCAGAGTGGATACGCTCCAGGTTCCCTCTGTTAAATTTTGCCATCTTGTATTACCTAGGAAGTGTGCCTTCACTGTCACGGCCACCACTCTCTAGAACAGCCCCACCCACTCCGAGATAAGAATGATACCCTCTCTCCTCAGGTTTTGGAAAGTTTCAAAAATCTGGCTTTAGTCTCAGACCCCTGTTTTTGTTTCATTTTGGTTTTGTTGGTTCTGTTATTAGAGCATTTTCTTTTTGATTGCCTGTTGATTACCTTTAGCTGATTTTATGTCTTTTTTTAGTTTTGTGCATGATCTAGATTCCACTGGAGTTGAGCGGTCAATAATGGGAATGTTAATATTATAAATAAGGAATAAGAAAAAAAATCAGTTAGCCACTTCATCCCTGAGGCTGGGCAAATCTTGATCACTCCAGTTTTTTTATAGTTTCTGCAGAATCATTTTTTAATTTATTTTTGCATCTTAATGCAGATGATTGGATTGGTTTCAACTACTGTGGTCAACTGTGTTAATATTTCTAAATCAGTCCTATCCTTATAGTCTCTATATGACCTGACTAAACACAGTAAAGAAAAAAAACTGTAAAAGAATTTTGTAATTCTTCAAAGCACTTTGAAGTTTGAGTTGAACAAAGGAAGTATGTCAAACATAGAATTAAGTTAGTAGCCTTTAGTGGTTATTGACCTTTCACGCTTGACCTATGTGTAAACCTGAGGAAGTCAGCCATGAAGATTTAACTTCCATTATAAATTCAGAGTAGCTTGCTCACTGTTGCCCTCAGTCAAATTATTGTTTGGATTTATTTAGTGGCAGCAATTGATTGATTTCCTGGCCTTTTGATGAATCCCTCATCAGTTGCCTTTTAAGACAATTGTGAAAAATGAATGGTTCTGTGTAATGAAAATATGAGGATCTGATTAATTTTTGGTGCTTGGTTAAGATACCAATTCCAGATTCCTAATAGTTGTAGCTTCATCACAATTGTACGTATAGTATTATAAATAGATTATCATTAATGCTTATATGATATTTTCACAATTTACTATATTAATCAGAAAATGACCACAAAAGTTGAATAGTAGTAGAATATCTCAGAAACTGTTCCTGGAATTTCAACTTATAAGGAAGTAGCATTAGGAAAATTAGCACAGAAGGTAACAGATTCCATATCACTTCTTTTTATTTCACCATGTTAACAGCAAATCAAAAAGTAGTGGAAGGTCAGAAGACGACTCATAGAATTGTCAAGAGTCAGACATGACTGAATGAATAACTTCTCCATCAAAACTTCTTCTTTTCCCTTCCCATCCATACCAGGAAATTGAGCACCAATCACTTTTCATTCAGGGATGGCCCTTTTGAGGAGTGGTGAAAAAGGGCAACAATTTTACGGTTCTTTCAGTCACTTGGGCTAAAAAGGAAAACAACTTTGGTTAGTTTAATCTAGTTAAAGCAAAGCATAACGAAACAAAACACCAATACAGCTGCACCTGTTTAAAACAGAACAATGCCAAAGACTGGCCAGCATTTCCCCATTCCATTCTATTTTTCCTTTTTAAAAAGAAACAAAATGTGTGCATACAAATTTGAGGAGTTAAAAAATGTTCATTCAGTCCTACATTTTTTGACCACCTTTGGGCATTGATATGAAACTTTGTCTTCAATAAGGAAATGAACAAACTTTAAAAAAAAGGATAAGTGTTTTAAATGTTGTTGTTATTTTTTAAGTGGCTGTATATTTTTGCTTTTGATAGCTAAAACAGCCAAACCCAGTTTGATGCCTGGTTTCGCCAAAGTGCCTAACTCTTTTCTTTGCCTGCAAGGCTATCTGTTCCACCTGACTTTTTTTAAATGTGCATTATTTATTTATTTTAAAAGGGAAAGTGGCTGCCATTTTACCTGACTCCTTCATATTTAAGAATCGTTTATTACCATGACTGAGCCCCAAATAGTTCTGTAATCTTTCTTAGGAAATAGATTAATGTTGCATGGTTGCTTATCCAAATCTTTACATGATTTAGATTAATTACAAAGAAACCCAACCCTTATTCACCATGATTTAAGAAATTCTTAGATTTAAAAAATAATAATTTACAAAAGTATTTATTGTTATTATTTTATAATTTACAATTACAAAGAATACTAACTCTAACAAAGGAGGAAAAAATTGTATCACCACTGTTGGCAAACTAGCCAGAGTCAAACTCACAAAGAAGTCTGTTTGGCTCCATTACTTTTTTTATATAGCCGTGATTCTGTTGATGATAATTTTGAATAAAAAGTCATCAGACTATGAATGATCCAAGCAGTGGACAAAAGTGTCCCATTTGTTCTACATAGACAATTTGAAACCACATGCAGGATCATCTAATGAAATACAATAACTTTAAAATACACTTCAAACTTTTAGTAATGACCTCAAAAAGGAGATTGGCATTTTTTTTAAAAAAAGAGAAAATTTAAATACCCTGATGAAATTGACTTATACAATGGCACTAAAATAAAAAATTGACCATATTAAAAAGGTTACAAGTATTTGGGTGTATTAAAAGTAAAAAAATATTTTGATGCATGCTTATGTGAAAAAGAAAACCAGGTCCGATAAAATGAGAACAGTTTTTAAATCAAAGTTTCATGGGATAATACAATCAAAGATTTAATAACATTGGCTGCTTATGTAATATATTAATATAGGTGTTGTTGACAAGCTGAATTAAATACTTTAGATCATAAGATCTGAAAATGACAATTCACAGATAGGCAATAGATCTAATAAGAAGGAAGCATAAGAAACATAATATTTGCAGCAAAAGAGTGACTACTAACAACAAATGAAATAAAAATGAAATGTTAAATAAAATTGGAAATTACAATGAAATTAAATTGTAACTAAATAACAATAACAATTTAATTAAAACAGGGAAATTGAAAAATGATTACACTTTTAGACTAGGCAAAGAAAATAATGAGATTGTTGACTACCTTCATCTTAAATAGCATCAGTGGTATGGTGGGCTGCTTGAAAGATAGTATCCACTTCCAATTTGGGACCTTAGGAAGCCACTCCACAACACGAAGATCAATCTGCTCCTGATGGCAGTGAAGAATCTGGCTTAGGGAATTTAGTGTATCACTCTTGGTATTCCAGCATCCGTAATGAAGTCTGTTCATATGGATTCTAAAAGCAATCTGTTGTGTTTGTAGTGAGTGATGTGATTGTAGGGGAGATGCTTTCCTGGCTTCCAATGAAACTTCTTTACCTAAGAAGCAGCTGTAGCAAAAATTTCCAGATAGATATGGATATGATAGCAGGGCAATAATGTCACATTTTTTAAAATTTAATATCCCAGAATATTCGTATGATCTGTGAACACTGTTCTAAGTAATCAAGTAGATACTTTGTGGGATTTGCAAATTCAGATTGTTTGAAATGTAGAATGTAACATGCTTGACATCAAAACATTAGAGAAAAGCAAATTTTACTTACAGATCAGAATCTCAAACACTTCTAATTTTTTGAAATCATAGCTATGCATTATGTAAGTCACAAAGAGGAAAAATAAAAGTAAATATGGGTTAATTATAGCTAAGTTGTTAGACACAGATATTTCTTACCTCAAAATGGTTGCAAAGCAGTTTGGCATATCCAAGAGTTTCCTTGCTCTGATCGTAAGTCTATCTTACAAATGAATTCTGCTGTATTGTGCTTTCTGGATCATTAGTTCACTAGCCTGTTTGTATTTTGTATTCTGATTTGTTTCCTGTCTTTGAGCTGATCACCGCTAATCCTGACTGCTCTTCAGGCTACTACCTATTGTTGTTAGAGCACAGCAGCCTTTTACATGGATCCACATATCGCTGCATTTTGAACACTGAGCATTTCATTCTGGACTTCTCAAGTTGTCATGTGTAATGCTATGGCCCATGCCAATTGTTTGTTCTTTAATTGGCTCTATTTTGTGGGTGAAAAAAACAAAAAGCCCCAGGAGGCACACAGCTATAGATAGTCCCAAAGTAAAAGCAACTTGGAAATACAATAGTATTATATTAGCAATAGCAATAGCATTTAGACTTATACGGTGGTCGGATTTAGCCAGTTCGGACCAGTTCAGGAAAACTGGTTGTTAACTTTCTGAGCAGTTTGGTGAACTGGTTGTTGAAAGAAATCATTAGAACCGGTGGTTCAATTATTTGAATTCCACCACTGAACTTATATAGCTCTCCATTGTGCTTTACAGCCTGTTCTAAGTAATTTACAGAGTCAGCATATTGTCCCCAACAATCTGGGTCCTCATTTTACCCACTTCAGAAGGATGGAAAGTTGAGTCAACCTTGAGCCAGTAAAGATCAAATTGCTATCAGTTGGCAGAATTAACCATGCAGTGATCCTTGATTTACAACAGTTTATTTAGTGACCGTTCAAAGTTACAATGGCATTTTAAAAAGTGACTTATGACCATTTTTCACACTCATGACTGTTGCAGCCTCTCCATGGTCAGATGACTTACATTTGGACACTTGAAAATTACTCACATTTATGACGGTTGCAGTGTCCTGGAGTCATGTGATCCACTTTTGTGACCTACTAACGAGCAAAGCCAATGGGTCATTAGCATCATTAGAGTCATTAGCATCCTTAGAGTCATTACTGGTACTAATTGAACAACTGCAACTTGAACAACTTAATAAATATGGCAAGAAAAGATGTAAACAAAACTAATTTAACAATTTTTTTCACTTAGCAGCATAAATATTAGGCTCATTGTGGTTGTAAGTTGAATTCTACCTGTACTGAATTCTAATCACTGCACTGCACCCCCATGGCTCTTATTGGATGGAAGAAATTGGATATTCTCATTTTGTGCTGGAAGGCTGGTACAGGAGTGCAGTACTACAATAGTCTTTTTTTTTCTTCCCAATATTTAAAATATCAAAACCAGAGAATATTAGTTATTGCAGTTATTTTTATGGTGCAAAGATTAAATATATTCAAAAGCAGGACCTTTAGGGAAGATGGATGGGAGAGAGTGAAGTACATACTGCCCATTTCTTACCATTCATCAATTATGCTGTTGATTTCAGAGGACTGTGGATTATTAAAAAGAAACTTTTCATAAGGTGTCAGCACTTTAATTAATTAGCAGACAACTACAATGAAAAAGAGTGAGGGTTCAGCTCACAATTTTATTTAAATGCCAAATATCTCTGATGTAGTAGAAAGAAAACCAAGTCATAATTTATAGCAATTCAATTTAACTTTCCATGGTTGAACTTTAGGCATTTAAACATGCTTTTCATAGAGTTAAGTGGATGTGCCACATTTGCATACTGAAAGGAAAACTGGATTATTATTCAGACTGACCTGAAAACATTTGTTTGGTGTTAGCTGTAGTTGAATATTTTTGGAATTGGTGAACAAAATTGAATCAACGAATTAAGAATTAAGTGAGGTTGAAATAAATTGTCTTTTTTTTGTGGGGAGGAGTATGATCTAGTCAAACAGTTTATATAGCAAGTAGGGCAGAAAGCTCAGCGACTCTGTACAAAATGAATAACCTTCTTTGCATACGTGAAGCCAAAATTAATAATAGTAATTTGAGGAAGGAGAGTCAATATGATTCTTTCTGCAGAGCTTTAATTTATAAAGTTACTCTGTTAGGTGACAACTTTAATGGGGAAATACAGAAAGGTTAGGGTTTTATTTTATTTTATTTGTTTGTTTGTCAAGCATGTATGAGAAAACAAGTATAAGTATGAACATTATTATCCCGAATATTTTAGCTGGCCCTGCAGCAAGTTCAGGAGCGGAATACAGATACTCCTTGACTTATTACCAGAGGTGGGCTGCTGGGGGGTTCACAGGGGTTCGAGAGAGACCCTACCTGAGATTCTGTGCAGTTTGGAGAACCTCCAAATCCCACTCCTGGCTGGCCTCACCCACCCCACTACTCCCTTCCCAGGAGTCCCCATGCAGCCCGTTTTGGATACGGATAAGTGCAGGCTGCATGTGGAGGCTCAGGGAGGGCAAAAATGGACCTCCTGGAAGTTCAAGAAAGCCAGAAATGGGCCTGTTTCTGGCTTCCAGAGAGCCTCCGGAGCCCAGGGAGGCTATTTTTGCCCTCCTGGAGGCTTGAGGAAAACCTCTGGAGCCCAGGAAGGGCAAAAACACCCCCCTGCCATGGTACAGGAGGTTGACTAGGCCATGCCCAACATGTCCACACCCACCTAGCAACCGGGCAGAGAACCCTTGCTAAAAATTTTGGAGCCCACCTTTGCTTATGACCACAATTGAACCCACATTTCTATTCTCAGCAAGATAGCTACAGCTAGTCCTTAACTTAGAACAGTTTACTCAGTGACCATGAAAAGTTACAACAGCCCTGAAAAAAGTGACATGACCTTTTTTCACAGTTATGATCTCTGAAGCATCTCCATGCTCATGTGATCAAAATTCAGATGCTTGGCAAACTGGTTCACACTTATGATTGTCGCTGTGTCCCAAGATCACGTGATCAACTTTTGCAATCTGCTGACAAGTAAAGTCAACAGGGAAGCCAGATTCACTTAACAACCAGGTTACCGACTTATCAACTGCAGTGATTCACTTAACAACTATGGCAAAAAAGGTGATAAGATGGGGCAAAACTCACTTAATAAATGTCTCATCTAACAACAGAAATTTGGGGCTCAAATGTAGTCATAAGTTGAGCACTGCCCATATTTAAAAAATATTCCCTGATTTACAGTCTTTCTTGCTACAATTGTTAAGTGAATCACTTAAGTTGTCCCAAAGGTGCTTTTCAAAAAGCAACTGGATGTTCTTGGATTTTTCTTTAAAACCTTTCAGTTGTCATCAGTGATGGGATTCAAAAGTTCTCACCATCGGTTCTGTGGGCGTGGCTTGGTGGGCATGGATGTAGGGGTGGGATCGCACTTTGTGCACATGTTAAAACAGCAAAAACTAAGGTACTGCACCTCTCAGCTGTTTAGCAATCTGCTCTCTGCACCAAAGAGCTGAGAAGTTAAAAAGGACTTAGGAGCAGGGGCAGGCAGGTGAGCCCAACTGCAGGGCATCGGAGAGGCTCAGAGTGAATCAGTTCTCTGCCAGCTGATCTTCAGCACTGTCGGTATGCCATAACCGGGCCAAACTGGTAGAATACTGTCACTAGTTCACATCCAAGAAGCTTCTTCAGTTCTGACTGTCCCATTGACTTTTCTCATCAGAAAGTCACAAAAGGTGGATCACATGTCTCCAGCACACTAACAACCATCACAAATACATGCCAATTGCAGTGTCTGGATTTTGATCATGTGACCACAGGGATGCTGCAACAGCCATAAGTATGAAAAAAGATGTCATTTTTTTCAGTACTATTGCAGCAGAATAGAATAGAATAGAATAGAATAGAATAGAATAGAATAGAATAGAATAGAATAGAATAGAATAGAATAGAATAGAATACTTTATTGGCCAAGTGTGACTGGACACATAAGGAATTTGTCTTGGTGCAAATACTCTCAGCATACATAAAAGAAAATATACATTCTTCAAGGTCACTAAAGAAATGGTTGTAAGTCAAGGGCTACCTGTAGTCAGTCAACTCCCTCTGCTATAAGGTAGGGTTCCCAGAGGAATTAGTATCTCGTTTAGCAAGTGCTAACACTTTTGGGACACAGTCTGAAAAGATGGCAAAAATATGAGCATGAGCTGCCTTTCGCATACAGGTACATTGTACTCTGCTCTTATTTGACTATTTGCTTCCAAACCAGTGATGGTATTCTACCGGTTCAACCTGGTTCAGCCAAACTGGTACTGAGGATCATCTGTGAACAAATTGGTTCACTCCGATGATCAGCTGCTGGGCCCTCCCACCTGCCCTGGCTCTATACTGACCTTTATTTCCTGCTTTAGAATTTCAGCTGCTTCGCATAGCATAGCGGATTGCCATGTGTCAGCTGTTGAAGATACAGGGAGAGTGCAGGATTGCATAAGTAGCAAACCCTGTGCACATGCATGAAGTATGCCCACCAAGCCATGCCCACAGAACCAGTGGTAAAAAATTTGAAACCCACCACTGCTCCAAATTCTGTATACAAAAAAATCATTTGAAGACTACATTCACCAGTAGTTTACCAATAGTAACTGTAACTATGGTTTACTCAGTTACTCTAATGTTCCATTAATCTAACAATTATGGCAAAAAGTAATCAATTGGCTGGCTTTGTTTAGGAGACCAGCCTAAAGGGGATTGGCTACCTTTTTGTACTGCAAACACTGCCTAACAGAAGTAAATAAACTTCTCTAACCATTCCTTCTATTTTCTTGTCTTACTAGTACAATAAAACAGAAAACAACTGTAGCTTCATAAATCACAGCCAATCCATTTATTGTCAGGCAAGGACAGTCAAAATGTCCTAAAACTTCTACTCCCCACTTGGCAGAATGATATGGATGATCAGCCTCTTATCTGCAACTTCTTTATTTATTTCTTCCTGGTTATGTCAGGATGACAAAGGAAATAATATTTTTCTGCATGCTCTATAGGGGTATTTTAATGGCTGAAGCAGTTCTAGGCTGTTCTTGCCCAGAAGGCTCTCTCTAAATATATTTTGAGTAATATTAAAAGGGCAGAATATTCTATTTCCCTGGATGAAAAAAAATGGAGAAATATGCTCTTGGAAAAGAGCTCCCACCTTCCTTAACAGCCCACAGCAGATGTCAGCACTTTTAGTTTCTTTAGTTTACTTTATTGTCATTGCACCTCATACAACAAAATCAAACACCATCTTCAGTGCACATCATGACCATGACCATGACAATAAACATAAACACACATCCTTCACTCTTCATACTTTGAACTGGAAACCCACAACACCACATCAACACTGCACTATACAGTAGAACTCAAAAGAGCTACTGTCCTGGGATAGAAGCTGTTTTTCAGCCTATTTGTCATTGTTTTTATTATTCTGTACCATCTGCCAGATTGTAATAGTTGGAAAAAAAGGGTTCCCAGGATGACATGGATCTTTGAGAATGTTTTGAGCTTTCTTAAGGCAGTGGGAGCTCTGAAGCTCTTCCAAAGAGGGGAGAGGGCAACCAATGATCTTCTGAGCAGTGACGTTAGCCCTCTGGAGTGCTTTCCTATCTGCCACTGTGCAATTGGCAAACCATACAGAGGTGCAGTATGTTAAAATGCTCTCT
>JANHFN010009709.1:0-18948 GCA_032468175.1 Toxicocalamus goodenoughensis
GCTGGAGAATTCTGGGAGTTGAAGTCTACAACTCTTAAAGTTGCCAAGGTTGGAGACCTCTGCATTAACAGAAAACTAGCAACCCTGATGATGTTAAAGTGAATCTGGCTTCTCCCGTTGCTTCTCAGAAGGTTGCAAAGGGTGACCACCACCAACGGTCATATGTGTCAGTCAATTAATTGCCAAGCATCCGAAATTTGATCAGGCAACCGTGGGGATGTTGCAATGGTCGTAAGTGTGAAAGACTGCCGGTGTTTCAGTGCCGGTGTACAGTCACTAAGTGAACTGTTGTAAGTCGAGGACTACCTGTACTTGGGCCATTCAGAAGCCTCTTTGGCTCAGCTAAGGCTCTGAGGCTCTGCAAGATCACATCTCTTGCCTTCCCACTAGTAAATTCTTAGCTTGATCCAATGACTTATACGCTAAACCTCTTTCAGTTTGATCCTAAGAGGGAAAGGCATAACAATCCCTAAACAACCTTATACTAATTATACTGGGAATAGTTTTTATTTCTTGGAATTGTGTTAGTGGAAGCTGCATACAGCCCCCTCCCCCAGCAATAAATCCCCATTCACAGGTCCTGGATTAAAGCCACGTGTAGAGTAATAATCATTTATTATTCTTTAATTGGTTTATATCCTGCTGTTCCATCCAGTATCCGTGATGTTCAAATATAAGTAAATACCATTTAGAACAGACTTTGGATCTAATAGGGCATTTAACAAGCTATCCTATCCCAGTTCCACCGTTTGTGTTGTTACAAAACATTCCATGCATGGCTAGGAAGATGGAGAGAGTGATGTGCACATGAGAATATTAAGTATTCTGTGTTTGAAACATTGGCAATGCCTAAGGAAAAGCAGGGAACAGCACATGGATGTGTCATGGGTGGCACATGGAGTAAGAGAGGAGAGAGAGGCCTTCACCTACATAAAACCACTTAGATTTTGTTTTACCCAGAATAAATAATATGTCCTTGGTTCAACTAGATAATAGTCCACCGAGGACCTGCCAAATACAATTTGTTTATTTCAGGTTCAAAAACAAAATTTCCCATTTTGTGTATACATGTTTTTTTCCCTGAGATAATACTTACCACATAACAGAAATAGGGTTCTGTCCACAGAAACTTACATTCTGTGGTCCTGAAGCCTGTTTATAACACCATTGCATCATGGTTTTTCATTGCTCAGCTGATGTTTAGAATGATAATTGTGGCATACATGCAGTGGTGGGATTCAGCCAGTTCACACCACTTCAGGAGAACCAGTTATTAACTTTCTGAGCAGTTTGGTGAACTGGTTGTTGGAAGAAATCATTAGGGCAGAGAACCGATTGTTAAAATTATTTGAATCCCACCACTGCATGCATGCATTTCCTTCTAGTGTTGCCATCACTCCCTGGATCTGGGGATGTGCTGACTTTGGATCTGAAGCTGAAAAAGCCTTTTGGAACAGGCATAGATACAAGCACACCACTTCTACAGTCCCTCCATTAAGAAGTGGCATTTCTTCTGGGATTGCATGGTGGCCATGAAATCCAGCAAAACAAAAGCTTGAGCGAAGGCAATGCAAGCAAAAGTTGTGTCAACTTCAGGCCCGAAGGGGCAGGACATCCCCAGCTTCAGCCATACAGGTTTTTTTTTTCCTATAGCAAAGTAAAGACTAAGTTATATGACTTACTCTGGTTTGCACCAGTTCCTCGCTACTGCATCTGCCCCCCCTCCCCCTTTGCTTGCTGATTTCTCCATTTTTTTTCTCTTTTTGGTCTTTCTTCCTTTAGGGACGGGCTGCCTTGTCAAGGCGGTGGAGACAGCTGCAGAGCGGGAAGCCTTCATTGTGGGCAAGCCCAGCCGCTTCATGTTTGAGTGTGTGGCCAGCGAGTTTAAGATTAACCCTGCACGCACAATCATGGTTGGTGACCGCCTGGACACAGACATCCTCATGGGCAACACCTGCGGCTTGACCACCCTCCTCACTCTCACCGGGGTCACGACACTGGATGAGGTTAAGGGCCACCTCAACAGCGGCTGTCCTGAACGCAGAAACCTGGTCCCTGATTATTACGTCGATAGCATAGGGGACCTCCTCCCTGCTCTCACCGATTAAGGAAGGGAGATGTTCCAGCTCTGCAGAGGTCTTTCTTCACCCCCAAGGCACCTGCAGCCTCTTCAGGCTGGTAGTATTTTCTCAGTTACTGCGGTGCACACAATTGCTGCTTGCAAAAGTAAGATGATTTTCGTGCACAACATTCAAATTGAGTTCTGTTTACAAATTCCTGTTTAAAAAAATGCACTTTGAAAGAAAGAGGGAAGTGTGTGTGTGTGTCTATCAGCTTTCAGACACATCAAGCTGTGTCTGGCTGGTGTTCAGGTATCAGGGTGGAGGCCTGTTCAGCTGAGCTGAAGGACTGAGCAGGCTTCTGTTTAAACCTTGCACTGTGGTGTTTTGTAATGCAATCTTTGGAAATTCAGGGAATTGAGCAGTTTTAAGGGCAGCTGCTCTGGTATCTGAGACTTGATTTTAAGATTGGTTTTTATGATTACATTGGGTTCTGGGTCAGATATTTCAGGGGAATGGAAATCATTGTGTATCCATTCGTAATGTTTTTGCTCCTGCCCAGTGGCATTTGCACTGCTTTATATGCAAAACAAGAAATACACCATCAGGCTTCATACGTTTCTCTAGACATTCTTTAGAATTTCTGATTATGGTACCTATTTTAACAGCATATTGCAAATTGGTTTATTGGTCAAACATGTAACAAAAGTCCATCATTCAGAAATCAGATTGAATCGTATTTGAATTACTTGACTAGAATGCTGAGTTCATTAGTCAGTTGATAGTAGGAATTCTTCATGGCAACAGTGAATTTACTAGCATTTTGTTCTTCAGTATCTTAAATACATGCAGGTTGGTTTTTTTTCTTAAAGCCATTTTGAAGTCAGTGTTGATGAAGCAACTATGTTAACATATTTAGTGCTTCCATTGGAATCTTCTGGGTTGTTGATAGGACACAAGATAAATCTTTTGCAGATCTTTCTTGGCACTTGCTGAAAACAGATGTATGAACCATTTTTGCCTTGTCGGTCTGCAGTAAACATGATTGCACTTTTCAGGTGCTCAGGTAGTTTTCTTGCAGAATCAGTTGCCAGATTGTCACCTTTAAAAAGTACGTAGACAAAGACTTTTAAAAAATTGGGAACCAAGGAAAGATACTTCTTTTTTTGCTTCAAATGTATTTCAGTTATCTTGCATGGGCAGCATTTTCAATATTGAAGGTGCTTGAAATTTCTGACTTTTTCATACAGCAATAATTGCATTATCTATAGTGGAAGACATTCTGTGATTTTAAATTACCTTAATCTCTCCATCGCTTTTGAAGTGCTAAAAGATAGATGATTATGTCTTCAAATAATTTTTCTCTTTTTTTTCTTTTAAGTTTATCAGCTTTTTATTTGTAAGTCTAAAAAATTGTTCTCTTTTGATTATGTAAACTCTGTGAACCAATAAAAAAAAGAAAGAAAATGGATCTCTTGGGAGGACTTGTTCTGAGACAGTTCCAGAGAGATTCAGGACCGTGTCAAATCTACATTTAAATGTTTAGATGGTCAGAGCAGTTGCTCAAACAAGCTGGCCACAAAGTGGAACCGGCCATCTGCTTTCATTCTATCTTTTCTTAATAAAGCTGCACTGTCAAATTCTCAAGCGGGCACTGTAAAACTGCTATCTAACTTCAATCCAGACCTTGAGTCACATTAAACATAACGTTTGCTTCCTTTTTGTGTGTCTCATCTTTTCATTTTACACTAAAGGAAAACTTTTTTTCCCTTAGGAGTATTTTAAATGAGACCCCCAAGGCACCCTACATATATTGATTTATTGATAGGTTGGGTAAGGAGAAACCATTAGGCAAAACCTGGAACAGGGCTGGGGTTACAAAGATAGGCATTTTACTGCTTCTATTTGATTGGTTACAACACAGCAATGCACTCAATGTGAACCATATGGAACATTCTCCTTCCAAAAGTTAGTGTACCCTGGTACTGCTGGCCTTTCATAAGGCCCTAAAGACTTGATTCTTTGCCCAGGAAGCCCCCACTGTGTTTGGTCCATATGCAGTTTAAAATTCAGGTGGTCATTTTTATAGTCTAAAGCAGGGGTCTCCAACCTTGGCCACTTTAGGACTTGTGGGCTTCAACTCCCAGAATTCCCCAGCCAGTATGGCTGGCTGAGGAACTCTAGGAGTTGAAGTCCACAAGTCTTAAAGTGGCCAAGGTTGGAGACCCAGAGCTAAAGTCCTATAGTCTAAAGGGATGGGGCCAGGGTAATTTTGAGATCACCTTTCCACATCATTTCTGCCCATTCTGCTAGATCTGGCCAGGATTGGTATGTTCTAGCTCCTCTTTATGTATGGTCACCTGGTAGAGGTCTTTTCTCTTATGGTGCCTATCTTTCAGGACAGCTCTCCCCACCACCCCTCCGTCCCTCCCCAGATACCACCCCTTCTCCCTGTTGGCCTTCAGAAAAACGGTGATGACCTGGCTTTTTCATCAGGCAGTGGGGTAAGGAAGTTGATGGACAAGGTGTAGAATGGTTGAAAGATGATGGTAGGAATTCTCAAGGCGTCAACTTGGCTTGTCATAAATTATCTTGGCCCATCCTGTGAGACCATAGTTTTCAATGGAGCCCATCCCCCAAAGGAGGCAAGGTTTGAGTCAAGTCGTAATTCGTTGAAGTGCATCCACTTCAAGTGGAAGTGCATTTTTCCCTTAACATCTTCCAACAACTGTTTACGTGCCTTATTCCAAAAGACTGTTCTAGAAAGGCTTTAACAAAAGCTTGCAATAATTAACAGCATGAATAAAAGAAATGTGGAAGTTGAAGTTAGGAATGTTCTCCCCCCCCCAAGGAACATCAAATGAATTGCAAACTCCATGAGGGTGTTTTTGAGTCCATACAGTAAAAATAGTGTTTGGTCGCAGGCTCTGATGAGTCCAACAAGTTCAATTGCTGCTGCAGCAGGACAGACTTCTGGCAAGAAGGAAGATTCCAAAACGGCACGAAAAGAATAAGCAGAATATCTGGCCCACCTTTCTCCTGCCTTGGAGACGGGGGCCTCCAGAGGAAAAGAATCCAGTCCAGATTTTCCATAGGGACATCAAATGGCTCTGGATCTGGAAGAGGTCTGTATTTTACTGGAGTTAGAACACTCCTTCCAACCCACCATAAGAAGTCCAGATCAAAGGGATCTTCTCCATCAGCCAATTCGAAATGAATTCTATCTGAAACCTAATACATGCTAGCATCCAATTTACACCCCAGGTCCCTTTCCAAAAAACCCAGCCGGCATATGGTCACTGAGTAAAAAGGTACGTTCAGTAGTCATGAACCCCAATTGTGCCCCACCTACTCCCCAAAGGAACTAAAAAGCAGTTCCAGAAGCCAAATAGATTTGTTTGAAGCAGGGAATTTGAGAAAACAAGTTTATAAAGCAAAGGGTTGCACTGGTGTCTTTATCAGCAAAGGAACTTTGTGGCCAGACAGGTTTGTATCCACAAAAGGACCGGGGTTGATCCATAGTTGCAAACCCAAAGCTCACTATCTCTGCCCTAGCGCTTCTCCTCCTTAGACTAGACATACCCAGCTCAGCTTTTCAGCCATAATAGAGGGAGGGCTGTGGGAATGGTGCCCAGTTTTAAGCTCGAGCTGTGATGTGCACAAATACGCTTGTTTGAAGGTGGGGAATGAGAAGGCTTGGTATAAAAGCATTCCATCTCCTCCATCCCACCTCAGAGGGTCTCAGAAGGAGGAGGGAGGCTGGTGTGATCTCTTGCCAGGTATGATTGCTTGGCAAGAGAAGAGGGCAGGTGTGCCACAGAAAGATGACAAGGGATGACAGGCCCGCGTGGCCCAGATCTCAGAGCAGGCTTGCTCTGTAATCTCTTTACAGTCCTCTAGCAGGACTCTATAAAGCCGTAGCAAGACCACACCTAGACTACTGCATCCAGTTTTGGTCATCACTCTTAAAAAAATGTTGAGACTCTAGAAAAAGTGCAGAGAAGAGCAACCAGGATGATTAGGAGACTGGAGGCTAAAACATATGAAGAACGGTTACAGGAAGTGCGCCTGGCTAGTCTAGGGAAGAGAAGGACCAGGGGAGGCAGGAGAGCAGCCTTCCAATATTCGAGGGGCTGCCACAGAGAGGAGGAAGGAATCAAGCTATTTTCCAAGGCACCCGAAGGCCAGACAAGGAATAACAGATGGAAACTGATCAAGAAGAGATTCAACCTAGAAATAAGGAGGAATTTCCTGACAGAACAATCAACCGAATGGAACAGAAGTTGCCTTTGATAGTTGTGGGAGCTTCATCACTGGAGGCTTTCAGGAAGAGACTGGACTGCCATCTGTCAGAAATGGTGTAGGGTCTCCTGCTTTTTTGGGGGGGGGGTTGGACTAGATGACCCTCAAGGTCCCTTCCAACTCTTGTTAATCTGTTAAGGACATCAAGGAATATGGAGAGCTGACCAGTCCTGCTTACTTAGTGTCCGTGCAGATTGCAAACGGAGAGTTTTCTGCACAATGGGGGATATGGTGAGCTTTGGGTTTGCATCACTCTCTTTTCAACTCCAGATGAGAAGAGTGTGGCCACCTGGAGCTGACCTGTGGCCAATCTCGAAATCCTGTAGTAGGTACAGATCAAACAGCAAAGTTGTGAGCTAGGTTGGGAAAATCAAAATCAAAATAATCTTAAAACAGGGCAAGCCCCTTCCACATTGCTGTCCTGATAAGTTACTTTTTGTGCCATGGACGAAACAGGAATCAAAGCTTTTAACGCTTGCAAAGGAAATTTGCATACTCAAAGGTGCAGTTGTTCTCTATTTTCTCAAAACAGGAAGTCTAGAACTTTCCTCCCACAAGGGCCTTGCAACCTTGAAGGAGATAGAAAGGGAGGGCTGGGGAGGGAGGAAGAGGAAGGGTAGGGGAAACCAAAGGAAGCAACTGTATTTCACAACAGACATGTTTTGGTGACATATTGATGGCATTCACACAACATTAGAATAGAATAGAAAAGTACAGAACAGAACAGAATATAGAATAGAAATAGAATAGAATTGAATGGAATGGAATAGGAATTATAATAGAGTAGAGTAGAGTAGAGTAGAGTAGAACAGAACAGAACAGAATAGAATATTGCAATGAAGAATAGAATAGAAAAGAACAGAACAACAGAATAGAATATAGAGTAGAGAATAGTGAATAGAGAATAGAATAGAATAGAATATAGAATATAGCAGAATAGAACAGTTGGAGGGGACCTTGGAGGTCTTCTAGTCCAACCCCCTGCCTAGGCAAGAAACCCTACACCACTTCAGACAAAAGGTTGTCCAACATCTTCTTAAAAACTTCCCGTGTTGGAGCATCCACAACTTCTGGAGGCAGGTTGTTCCACTGGTTAATTGTTCCAACTGTCAGGAAATTTCTCCTTAGTTCTAAGTTGCTTTTATCCTCTGATTAAAGAAGTACTTTTGTTTCCACTTCTGAATTTCATGCTTGATGTGGAAAAGAATGTAATTTCGACTTTGGGTTTTTATAGATGAGATGGATAGATTTTTTAATAGAAATGACTCGTTCATATTACTACGGAAAAACAAATAACTGTGATTTGATGCTAATGCCTTATTCTACTGCAAGAGAGAGAGTTGGAAGTCACTGCATCTTTTTCCTTTCCTTTTCCTTACCTTTCCTCCCTTCTCTTCCACCTTTCCCTTTCCTCCTCATTGTTCCCTTCTTTACTTTTGCATTTTGTATAATACTTAACCTAAGAAGAAAAAAAAACGTTTGAATTGAAGAATGTCTCAGAAACCACCAACCACATGGGATCAGTGTAGCATACAAGCCAACTCAAACATCCCAAGCAGAACAAAAAATCCAGCAACCCCAGAAAAAGAAAAAAAGGAATCTTCTACTACAACATACAATGTAAGGACTACAACAACCATTGTGTAGGACAAACAGGCAGAAGGTTGGCAGAACCGCAAAGCACTAAAAACTGCATTTATTTTCCCAGGCTTTCGAAGCGGCTGGCTGGTGAGACCTTGTTCTCTTTGTACCACGTTTCTTTTATTGGACCATCCATCTTTCTGTTCTTTTCTTTTAGTGTTCTCATTTTTTTCTTTCCAGAAAGCCGAGTGCTCAAGAGTTGTTTGGCAGTTTGGGTGCTTTTTTAAATCGATGCCAATAAATAAGTGAAGACAAAGCACTCCATTATGGATGCTAGAATTGGTCCTGCGAAGCTAGTGAACAAAAGCAACGTGCATTTCTCTCTCTTTTTTTTTTGAGAGGCCCCTGGGAAACATCCAGGTTCCCAGATGGGAAATTTGGATGACCTCTGGATGACTCAAGAATAGCTAGGAAGTGGTGGACTGCCTGCAATACGCAATTGTGTGGTTTCTTCTTCAGGTTTAATTTTGGAGGGAAACCAGCAACAAAAGATGAACCCCGAAACTGGCTTGGTTGTTTTTCCCCAGCTGTAATTGCAAATTATAATTTAAGTCTCCTTTGTTGGATAAATCCTAGCATTTGTAAAGGAATTCCTCCTTTTATTTATTTGCATTGATTTAAAAAGCACGCAACTGCCAAATGAATCTGAACACATTCTGAATATATCACGCCAAGACCTGCATATATATATATATATAAGGAACTTTGGAAAAAGTGCAAGGAAAAGCAACTAAGATAATTAAAGGCCCGGAGACTAAAGCATATGAAGAACGGTTGCAGGATTTGGGTATGGCCAGTCTAGAGAAAAGATGGATTGGGGGTGAAAGGATAGCAGTATTTGAGGGGCTGCCACAAAGAAGAGGGAGGTCAAATTATTTTGCAAAGCACCAGAAAGCAGGACAAGAAACAATGGATGGAAACTAATCAAGGAGAGAAGAGACTGGACAGCCACTTGTCTGAAATGGTATAGGTTCTCCTGCTTGAGCAGGGGGTTGGACTAGATGTCCTCCAAAGTCCCTTACAGCTCTATTCTGAATTGAAAATTGATTGTCAGAAACCTTTGAGATAGCAGCTTCTGAAAAAATCACTTGATTGTCTCAAGCTGAGAATAGCGTTTTCTTTTCCTGCTTTTCTTGGCACAAAAGCTCATCAAGAGGAAGAAAATGTTGACTGCGGCAAAAAAAAAACCCACCCCAAAATCAGATTAAAAAAAGAAGAGAAAAACACGTTCTTTCTTGCCAAAGGAAAAGATCACATTACTCTTTGTGCAATACCGAATCAAAATAGGAATGAGATTTTTTGGGGGGGGATAGGCTGCAAAAAATCCAGTTATCCATGATGAGACGGTTAAACCAAGAAGATTCGGGGACGTCTGTAAGGAAAGGGTTAAAAAAACAGGGCAGCCACAACTGGCACGTAGACGCTTGCCCATCCCGTGAGCGGCCCAGTTTCAAACAGGACACAGGGCTCAGACAGCAGTGAGGCGGGGCAGCTGCCAAAAGGAAGGCACAATTAGGAACTCAGGGTCGACGTGGGAGTAAAGCCACAGGTGGATGGTGAATGGCCCCTCCCATCGGGATTAAGCGAGGAGCAAAAGAAAGGGGCTTTTGCAGGAAACAATTAGTTCGTTCCAGCCTTGTGAAGATCCGTCTGTGTAACCCAGAAACTTTTGTGCTCAGCCCTTCCCTGTCAGCACTGTGTGTGGAAATATTTACCGGGCAGCTTTTCCAAGATAGATAAGGTCTGAGCTAATAATAATTATATCTTTGCAAGACTGTTTTCCAGGCCCTTGGCTGAACGTGGATGCAATACATTCACATTCATTGGATAAAACAAGTTTTGACGGGACTCAAGAGTTGGCTTAGTGCTTTTGGGGGGAAACCTAGCACAGAACACAACAGCTTGAGAGAGCCACACAACTGTTGTGAGCTCCGTTTCCACTGGAATAGGCACCATGGGCCATTCCTTCATTGTTTCCAGGGGAGCACCGCAGGCCATATATCTAAGCACTCTGCGGGCTGGATCGGGCCCACAGGCCTCAAGTTGGACACCCCATGTGATCTACACCCATATGGCCTTTCACGCCCAGTAATAAAACAGAGACAGTTTTCCTTCTCTGGAGGTGGTCATCATTGATTTTATTTATTGATGTAGGTGGGAGAATAGCCAGACCAGCATGAGGAGATGCCGAAGGATGCCGGGAAATGTTTCCCAGCTGCAGCTGCAACACGGCGCTCGCGCAGCCTGTGTTTTCAACACGCAAAGCGCCTCAAGGACACAAGGGCGGCCTCAGTAGAGGAACACAGCAGGCTTTGACACACCCACACAAACCCACACACACACCCACACGCATGCGCACAAAAATAGGGAGCCGGATCTCCTTCATCCCACCCCTGCTGCTCCGTTTTCCGACCTCCGCAGGGGACTCCGTTCCAGCCGCTCGCAAAAGCTTGCCCATGTGCCAGCCGTCTGATCCTCCAAAATATCAGTCTTCCAAACAGGGTGGAGTGGGGTGGGGGGAATAGGGATGGGTGGTGGTTTTTTTGGGGGGGAAGGGTGGAATTTTGTGTTTTTTGTTTGTCACAACTTGGTCCCCGTTGAGTTTCCGTCGCCGCTGCTCTGGAGGAAGGACGACCGGGTAGCCTCAGTTTTTCAGGATGGTTTCGTAAGCTTGGAAAATGTGCTGGGTGACTTCGGGAGCACGGCACTTCAAGGAGAGCTGTGAGGGAAGAAGGAGGGGGATGAGGAGTGGCGGATGGGAGACCTCGGAGGCGGAAGGGTTAGTAAATCAGAAGCGGGGTCCAAATGCAGAGGAGTGGGGCAGGGAGGGTCCCCCCTCCCCCAGAAAAAGCTCGAAGATTAAAAGGTTCAGCCACACCGTTCAGAGCGGAAAGCGGAAAGCAAGCGAAAAGTAGTGAACAAACCGACTATTGTTTATGGACAGAAGAGAATACTGGAGGTAGTCTTTGACTTAAAGCCACAACGGAGCTCAGAATTTAGGTTGCTAAGCGAGAAATTATGTCCCAGTTTTTGGGGGACATTTCTCGGCATGTTGGTTAAGAGAACCAGTGCGGTTGTTAAATTAGCAACATGGTTGTTAAGTGAACCGGACTTCCCCGGCGACTTTGGAGGCTTTTAAAGAAGAGACTGGACAGCCCCTTCCCTCCGTCTGAAATGGTCTCGGGCCGTGATCCTTCGGGATGCCGCAACGGTCCTTAAGTGTGAAAAAAGGGCCATACGTCGCTTCTTCCGGCACCTTGGGTCACTTCCAATGGTCACTAAAGTGGACTGTGGTAAGTCGAGGACTATCTGTATGGATGCGCGGGAACGTCAGATTCCACCCGGCATCTCTTAGTAAAAGTGCCTTTTCAGTTTGACCAAATGGGAGTCGAGGGTTTCACTTTCCAAGGAGATCAGAGGTGGCAGGTCTGACAGTAAATTTCGGTGCTCTGCAATTAATTGCCCGTCCTGAACCAACCCCAAAAGACACCAGGAAATGCATTTGTGCAGTCAGGGGTGTTAAGAAAGCCAGACTGGGACCTTAGGATTGTCCCTGGTGAGAAAAGAGTGGATGGCTTGCCAAAAATGGGGAAAAGAGAGAAGCAAAGGTATCCAGCTAACCTCTAGATCCTGTAAGTTGAGGGGGGGGCAGGCCCGAGGGAGGGGCCGATGGCCAGGCAGCAACGCAACGGAAGGAAACAACACAAAAAGAAAAAAAAATGAGATTACATTGCCATCCCAAGGGGAAAAGGAAGACAGGGAGGAAACTCCAGGCAGTTCTTGAGTTGCAACAGTTCGTTTAGCGACCGTTCCCGGTTCCCAATGGCGCAGGAAAGAGCGACTTGCGACCATTTCTCACACGTACGACCATTGATCGCCTTATGAGCCAAATTTGGACGCTTGGCAAACCGACTGGTAGTTATGACAGTCCCGTGGGCCAGGCGATCCCCTTCGGCGACCGTCCGACAAAAGCCAACTAGGAAACCAGATTCACTGAAGAACCGTTCCTTTAGTGCCGCCGTAACGTCCAATGCTCACTAAACAAACCGTTGTTAAGCCCAGGACTGCCTGTACTCTATACAGTTTGATCAACTAATAACAATTGTGGAATGAATCAATCGGTTGAATGGATGGAAAGAAATCTAGAGCAAAAAAGGCGGAAAGAAAGGATGCCCCGAATTGCTGGACTCCCCACCCAACTGGGCCAGGAGAGGAAGCCCTACCGTGAAGTTAGGACTCCCGGGCTGAATTCTCAGCTCAGCCAGGACGCAAATGCCGTTGGTGAGCTTGAGGGACTGGTATAACATGTCCTGTCCTTCCACATTCCTCTTGGCGATGGTGAAGATATTGTTACCTTGCAGCTTGCTGCTCGCGGCATCTGTCCAAACCAAAAAAGAAGCCTTTTTTTTAAAAAAAATATTATTTTATTTTATATTTTAATTATGCATACCGTGTTACTCCTAAAATAAGACCCGGTCTTATATTTTTGGGGAGCTCCAAAATAAGCACCAGGGCTTATTTTCAGCTTTTTTTTTTCGTGTACAGGAGGCAGCGAGTGTGGGGACCAATGGGAGTGGGAGAACTATTGCTGGGCCGGCTCCCTCCATGCACTTGCCACTCCCTGTGCTGGCCATGCCTCCCACCCTCCCGGGCCAATAATGATCTTCACGAGAGCTTATTTTGGAGGTAGGGCTTATATTAGGCACATGCTTATAAAAACCAGGCTAGGACTTATTTTCGGATAGGTCTTATGTTCAGGGAAACACGGTAGATACTTCGAAAACAGTGTACTTATTGTCTGGGTTTATTTCATTTTACAGAGAAATAACAAATCATCACCATCTCCTTTTAATGACCCCATAATCCCTTGCAGGGTGAAGTCTGGGCAACTGAATGGAGCCGAATGTTGACTGGCCAGATGCCTTTCCTGTCGCCACTGTGGAGTTATATGCAGCAGATATATTCTCATTGTGCCCAGAGAGAGAAATATCTGCCTCTAACTAGGATTGAACTTACAGTAATAACAGTAATAATAAAAATTGTAATTGTAATTATGATAATTATATTATCTTATTTATTATCATAGTCATAATAACTCATCTTTAACATGGTAAATAATCTTTCTTCTTCTAATTTCCACCTAAAACATATCCCATGTTGAGTAATATTCTGTATCAGCTTTATATTTTATTTGTAATGTCACTCTATCCATCTCTGCACAGTCTAATATTTTCCAAATTATATTTTCATCCGGGGGGTGGGCGGTGTCCTCATTTTCCCAGTCCTGTGCAAATACAATTCTCGTTGCTGTTAACACATAAAATATTAAATATATAGTGCCTTGGTTGTAACTTTCTAGTATTATACCTAACAAAAATTATTTCTGGCTTTACGTTGCTTAATTATCATTTTCTAACCACGTATGCCTTTTCATCCAGATTATGATTTTTTTTTGCCTTCGCGCATGTCCACCACATATGACAATAAGTACCTGGAGTCTGATTACATTTCCAACATTTGGCAGACATATTTTTAGAACAAAGTTTGAAAATTTTTGAAAGAGTGACTCCTGACCTGGGGGTCGACAAAAGGGGCTTTAGATGTGCTTTTAAGAAAGCGGCTGCAGCATCCAAAAAAGGATTGCTGGATCAGAATGGCTCCTTCCCTGCTAGCATCTCGGAAAATGTTTCCAGGTTCCAGTCTGCTTTATTTCTTAAATTCAGAACAATTTGCGGGTCTGGCTGGAACAGCCCATTCTGTGCAATGGGCCCATTCAATCCATATTCAAGACAGATGTTTCTAACAGCTGGAAAGGTTCAGCGTAGCCTTATTCTTGTCTCACCTGCGCTAAGCGGACAGTCTTTAATCTGGAACTGGGCTTCGTTCTCGTTGGGAATGTCCTTCCACGTGGCCAGGAACATCTGCCGTTCTAGCCGGAGAAAAAGGAAGTCGAAAACAAGAATTTAAGAAGTGGCAAGTCATGCTCGACTGCTCTCCCATGTATCGCTGCCCCCCTCCCAAAACAAAAAACATAAAACCCAACAAGGACATACAGGTAGTTCTTGATTTACGATCATTCGCTTAGCGAAGGTTCAAAGTGGCAAGCTCACTGGAATAAAGTGACTTATGACCGGTCCTCGCAGTTTACGACCAGTTTACGGTGTCCCTGTAGGAGATGACCAGGCTAAGCCCAAGGGAGGGAGGCGTCAAGCACGTCAGCAGCCATGAGTCCTCGTGAGCCCACAAGAGATCTAAGTTTCTTGCCTTCTTTCGACTCTTTCCTTCCGCTAATTTCCTTTGGCTGTTAGTAGTTCAGATTCTTGTGCAGATCTTAAGCTGACAATAAACCTTTATTCCCGTTTGATCTCCTGGTGCTTGAGGGTCAACTTACAACCATTCATTTAGTGACTATTCAAAGTTACAACTTAGGACTGTTTTTCACACTTGTGACCGCTGTAGCATTGTTGTGGTCATGTGATCAAAATTCGGATGCTTGGCAAACTGGCTTATATTTATGATGGTTTGCAGGCTCACCTGATCCCGTTTTGTGACCTTCTGACAAACAAAGTCGAGGAGGGAAAGCCGGATTCACTTAAGGACCGTCTGACTCACTTAACAACTGCAGCAATTCACTGAACGAATGTGGCAAGGAAGGACGTAAAACAGGTCAAAATTCACTTAACCAATTTCTCACTTCGTGACATCAATTCTGGGCTCAATTGTGGTCGTAAGTCAAGGACTGCCTGTAATTTGGAGAATTTTCCACCCACCGAGCCTTCGGCTTACCCATTTTCCCGTCTTCCACGAAGAGAATGTACAGAGGATACAGGGTGCTGAAGTAGAAGACATCAATATTATTTTTCACAGCCACCTGAAAACAAAAAGAGAAAACATTTCAGGCCCATTGAGAAATGGCTCAAAGTCACCCAGCTGGCTTTCATGCCCGAGGTGGAACTAGAACTCACAGTCTCCTGGTGACTGGCCCAAAGTCACCCAGTTGGCTTTCATGCCCGAGGTGGAACTAGAACTCACTGTCACCCAGTTTCTAGCCAGCGGCTTAACCACTCTACCAAACTGGCTCCAGGTGTTTAGAGGGAGGCTGCTCCCTGTGAGGTACACCCACCCCTTCTCCCCAAAGATGCCACTCCCAAAGATCTTGGGCCATCCCTCCGAGCCTGGCTGAGCTGCAGCCCTTCCCCGCATCACTGCTGCCTGGCCTCTTAAAAGACCCCCCCCCCTTCCTTCCTTCCTTCCTTCTCCTCTGCGGCCCCTTCGGGCTCACCTGGAGATTATTCAGGGGGTCCATCTTCATGACTGAACCAACGGTGTTGAGGGGAAGAGAGATCTCCACGTTCTGGTTGGGGGCGAGAGGGGTGTGGACTTGCAGAGGGGCAGCAGGGGCCAAACCGAAGCTGGAGAGAAATGGCCACAGAGAGAGAGAGAGAGAGAGAGAGGGGCAAGCCATACATTGGTGGATGGCAGTTTCAACACAAGACAGCACTATAAAACGAACTAGCTGGATACCCGTCCTTCGCTACGAAACCATGTGGTCGGGCTTAGCTTTTGAGGAGGAAAATAAGGGGGAAAAAATTCTGCCTCTGCCTACCAGCATCCATCGGTATTCATCTGGCTAGAGTCCTGTCAGTGTGTGAGAGAGTTGAGGGCTGTTTGGAAACTGAAACAGTATTTTCTGTGTGAGCAAGAAGGAGACAGCAAGGAGCCTGGATGTGGCTTAGCTCAACTATACTGTACTAAGGCTGCTTGGTGCTGTGAAAATAAAACTGAAGCTCCTCTCCTCTGCTTGTGTTTTGCATTTGAAACAGATTTCTTTCCAGGTGGGGAGGGGGAGTACAACTCCTTAGCATCAGACCGTGTTAATAATAATATAGGAAATACTAATGCTCTGATGGTCATTTCGAAAAATCCTTAGTGAGCACTTAGAAGCGAAATTACCTGCCAAATTTCAAGTTTGTAGGCGTTATGGGTCTGGAGATTTTATGATGATGCCTGAGTGGTATTTCACTTTTATAGATAGAGATTTCTCTCCCTTACAGCTCCTGGTGCCCATGCTTTCACAATATCTTGAGAAGCTTTCTGCTATTGTGGATAGCAATATCAATTGCAGCCCAGTTCTCACCTGGATGGAGGTGAGAGCATCTTTTGTTGACTGGGGTGAGGGGGAGGGGGAGAGAGAGAGATAGAAAACATGGCAACTTAATTATTTTATTAAACTTATATGGTTACCCAGTTCTATAGTTAGTGTGATAGTAACATCAACTAAGTGATTGGTGCCCGAGTTCCCAGAGGAGATTGAGTTTGTGGTTAGGTAGAAATGCCAAGGAATCAAAAAGATTATTTTCTCCCCTGCTTTTTCATAAACCACATTTAGCAGTAAGCTGCTAAAATTTGCTAGAATAATTTTGGGTGATCACAACCTCCTCACTCCAAAAGATGACAAGGCCCTTATTTGATCTGCAACTTTTTCATCCTTAATGTAAAGCATATCTAACGGCTGATCATCATCTTTGTCCAATTCATAAACAAATTTGTCCAATGTCTGTTCTTCTCCCTGCTCTACATTTAGTCATTTGACTAAATCAGGGGACCCCAAACTTGGCAACTTTAAGACTTGTGGACTTCAACTCCCAGAATTCCATGCTAGCTGGAGAATTCTAGGAGTTGAAGTCCACAACTCTTCAAGTTGCCAAATTTGGAGACCTCTGGACTAAATAAGCACATACATATGATTCTGTTTGAGAAGCTGCAGTTGGCCCTCTGCTTACAACTATAACAGAGCCCAGAATTATGGATGTAAGCCCTGCCAGTTGTTAAGCAGGTCATACAATCCAATTTTATGACTTTTTTGTGGCAGTCATTAAGAGAACCCACTGCAAAACAACGCTGTAATTCGTTGCCACGTGACTATGGGACACTGCAACGGGCTGTAAATACAGACCAGTTGCCAAATGCCCAAAATGCAATCAAATGACCACAAAGGGGACTTGGTCATTGTCGCTTCTAATCTGATTATAAGTGTCTTCTTTGCAGTCCATCATAACTTTGAATGGTCAACTAAGCAAACGGTACTTAAACGAGGCCTAACTGACATCACAGCTTTTACTTATACTGTCTGGGAACGATGTAAGAAGTTTTTCAATGCATCTGTTGAGCACCAGATTATAGAAGGTGCTTTTGTGTATGAAAAGCATTGTGGGAAAACTAAATGAGGGCATCATTGCCATCCTGTAGATGGGGAAATATTTTCAGGGATAGCATACATTTCCCCCAGGGGTGGGATCTGACCAGGATAACAACCGGTTTGAGAATTGCGCACATGCACATCAAATGCTCTGCAAGCGCATGCACATTACCAGCTCCGGCAAGCATTTACCTTCTTCAGCTGATGAGCTGCGCTGTGCAAAGCAGCTGAGGAGGAAAACGCAGCACTAAAGGACAGCCTAGAACCCAGGCGGGCAGGAGGGCCAAACAACAAACCAAAAGCTCGTCCCAGCAAACAGGTTCACTTGTGAGCTGCTCGTCGGAGCAACCGGTTCTATAGAACCAGACTGAACCGGTAGGATCCCACCCCTGATTCTCCCCAAGTTGAGCTGAACTCCTATTTTGAAAAGTAAAGTTGTCCTGCCGGAAAATAGATGACAATCCTATACTTATTCTACAACCCAATTTTAGAGGCCTGGAATCCAAAGGATTGCGGTTGTTTCATTTCAGATTGATAATCACGGCAATCGACTCTTGGTGAATGAAGAAGCTTCTATCAATGTTCCTGCCATTGCAGCTGCTCATGTGGTTAAACGTTACACAGCACAGGCCTGCGATGAGCTCTCTTTCGAGGTGAGCCCTTCCACCAACACAACTCACCTGACTTCCAACATCCGATCTTTGTAGGCTTATGGCTCTCTAAGCTTGTTAGGCAAACTACAGCTTCATCTCTATTCCTTGATACAAAGCTATTTGGACATCCGTTTTCTGTTCTTTAGCACAAAGAAAGCAACACTCTAGTTCAGGGGTCGGCAGCCCGTGTCTCTGGAGCCGCATGTGGCTCATTCGTCCCTCGGCTGTGGCTCCTGTTGTCTGTCGGCTCCACAATTGATAGGGCTTTTGGTTAGGACAAGTAGATGAAAAAGGACACCATGGTAGGAGGAGACTCTATGATGGGGGAACCAGACTTCTGGTCGGCTCCAGAATTGAATGGGGGACTTCTGGTTAGGACCTTTGTGGCTCTTTGAGTGTTTAAGGTTGCCGACCCCTGCTCTAGTGCAATGTTTATCAACCTTAGCAGTTTTAAGATATGTGAACTTCAAATCTAAGAATTCCCCAGCCAGCTTCAGTCCTCAACTTAAGACCATAATTGAGCCTGAAATTATGGTTGTAAGTCATTGGAGTCATTCAGCAGGTCACCACATAACCGGACCTGATTTTATTAATTTTTTTCAAGTTGTTGTTAATTGAATGCTGTGGTTTTTAAGCCAATCCATCTTACTCAATGGGTGTTTTTGCCAGAAACTGGAAGTAAATGCCAGTCACCGGCAAAAAAAACCCCATCAAAAAATATGTGACTGTGGAAACTGCTAATGGCCATAAATATGAACTGGTTGCCTAGTGCCCAAAAATGCAATTACATAACCACAGTGGGTGTGTGGTTGTTGTAACTTCAAAATCAGGGTTGTGAGTAGCTTTTGGCTGGTCCTTTGTAACTTCAAACGTTCATTAAGTAACCTGTCGTAAATCAAGGTCTATCTGTAGATTATTTTTCTTATTTGATGGGTTGGCAGTAAACTAGAATCCATCTGCATGATGTTGAATCTCTCGGCATGGTATATATCAGTGGCGGCTAACCTTTTTGGGCTCCTGTGCCAAAAATTGTGCATGTGCTTGCACTCGCATGCCAGCACCCAGAAAGCAATGCGCCCCCCCCCACGCCCCC
>JANHFN010009711.1:0-11666 GCA_032468175.1 Toxicocalamus goodenoughensis
GCACACCTGGATATGGTGCTGCCTGCATTGACCCCGATACGAAGTGCCCCACCAACGCCGAGGTCAACATCCAAGCCATCGCTGCCCGCCCACCCAAAGATGCAAGGGGGGGAATTAAGTCACCCCCGAAAAACAGCCTAGCCATTTTTTCGGGCCTTATTATATGGGAAACACGGTAGTATTTTGATATTCTATTTGAAAGCCACCAAGACATTGAAAGGAGTTGGCAAAATAGACTCTTAATTTTCCTAAAAATCTTGTTAATGCTACCCTGCATATTTCTTCTAAATAATTTAATTTTAAATTATTATAAGCCATTAATAGTTCTAGAATTAGGTTTGAAGGTATTGGACAGAAACCAAGAGATTGTGATTTCTAGCCTATGAAAACCTACTGGATGACTTTGAGCCAGTTATTTTCTCGCAGCCCTAGGCAGAAGACAATGGAAAACCACTTCTGAAAATATAGTGAAGAAAATTGCATGGACATGACTGTGTAGAAATTTAATAAATAGTTGTCAGGAGTTGACTCACTTGAAGGCACACACATAAGAAAGATCTACAAATAAAATGAAAAAAAATGTATATAAATTGTTCCTATTGCAACTATGTCCTTGTATAGTTAATTATTTATGAAACTATGTAGAGGTACAGGAGCACTACATTAATATATTGGGTTTTTTTCAGGTAAACTTAATTTTTAAACAACATGGAAAGAGGCTAGAACATCAAGGAATAAGAATTGAATTCGTAGGGCAAATTGGTGAGTTATAGACTGGCATTGAATCTGGATAAAATGTAAAATGTTCACTATGATTTGTAGAAACCTTAATTTGGAGTTGGCACTGGAATAATACTGAGGTAGCTGAATAGCAAACAATATAAAATATTGAACTTAATAATGAACTGTTCGGGATTGCTTATTATTTGTGTAATATAATGTGATATACATTAAAAATGAATTTTTATGTGATGACATAGCCAATAAAGTAGTGTGTACATGTGTATGAATATATAGTATATAATGTATGGATCTTTGCACACATGCACACACAAACACACCCATTAAAGTTTTTTTTAAAGTATAAAGTCTAACAAAACATGAAGTAAGAAAAAGAAGAGAAAGAAATCAAAAGTGTAAGAAAGTAAAAAGTAAAAATAGAAAAAAATAGATTCAGGGAAATAGCTTCCAATTTTCTTTACAGCAGTTATAAGTATGATTATAAGTTTATCTCTTCGTCTGTAGTTACAACATTTTTCTCTTTCTATAATCAATTCTTTTTAATAACCAAAATAATAAATCAGTTTATTTTTTTCTGTTCTATGCAAAAAGTCTAAAAGAAGTTTCCATTCAGCAATAAATGTGGATTCTGTTTTCAGTCTGATCAAATAAGTCCAGTTGTCTCACCAAGTTCCATCATTTTCAGCAACCGTTCCTCCGTTGTAGAACCATTGAAGCAGTTTCAAATACGCTGAATATGTCTTATTTGAAGTCAATAGTACAATACTTGAGAAGAAAGAATTAAATTTCCTCTATTGTTTTATCAAGCTACTATCCTATAAAAATGTAGACTTTACAATATGATTCTCATAATGATGGGCTGTACAAAATATTCAAAAGAGACGTTGCAGGAGTGTTAAAGCAGTCTCATCTGCCTTGGCACATGAATAAAGATAGCCAGAGACAACTTCCGAACCTGTTGTGTAGGCCTTGCAAAAAGCATGTGACTCAAAGAGAGGTTCTTTTATGCTCCCACATGTTGCAAAATGTTTTGCACAACATATTAGTTATTAAGTTGGTCCCAAAACTGGTACAGTAAGTAAAGATGATATAATTGATTGAGAGAAGGAGAGTAGGAGAAAGTCCTATTGCACAAGAGGAAGTTGGCTTGTGTAATACTGAATTTAGCTTTTGATATTATGTTTCATCAGCAAACATTTTTCTAAAGAATTGTTCTATGCTTATACTATGAGAAATGTGAAACTAGGAGGAGGAAGTTGTACTAAAATTTGAATTGTTAAATATGCAGTATCAAAATGTTTGTTTTATTGGCCTTGTTGATAATTCAAATACATTAGGCTATTTAAGCATCATCATTAACAAAAGACTTTAGAGTACTAGTGAAATATAAAATCTTTGTATTGCAATTGAATTTTTGAAAAACTATTGCATTGAATGTTGTTTATAAATATTAAAAAATAGGCTTTCTTCCAATTGCACTTTAAAAAATAACACGTCTTCTTTGCCAGTTGCTTACAACCATCCAAATAATAAATTATTTTAAAAAACCTGTTGCATTGTCTTCAGAAATGTTTCTTTTTTGTATTTTCTGACTATTCCTTAATTTTGTAGAACTTTTCAACGACAAGAGCAATACTCACGAATTTGTAAACTTAGTGAAAGAGCTGGCCTTACCTGGTGAATTAACACAAAGTAGAAGCTATGACTTTGAATTTATGCAAGTTGAGAAACCATACGAATCCTACATTGGTACCAATGTTAGATTGAGGTATGAAATTTTTATGTAGCTCGTTATAGCACTCTAATTTAGCTGAACTGAAATGTCAGTATGCACTATATACATTTTAAAATCCAATGGAAGAGTTCTGCTTGTAAAAACATTTGATCAAAAAGAGGTTTTCACAAACAGAAGGGTGAAGAATATTTTTTTGGTTTTATTATAAAAATCCCTCATCAATACTATAAAGTTTAAAAAAAGCATTCAAAAGTTAAAACAAAGTGGGTTCAAACTATTATTTCTATAGATGTGTGCATGCATTTTTTAGTGTAAAACTGAATACCTCCCATTTTACTTTGGGGAATAAAACAATTCTTATTAACTAACATGGTTGTGAAACTAGATAGGTAAACTGAATTGATTGACTCATACATTTCAAACTACCGATGCAATTTATGAGCTTTAGAAACAGCCTACTAATGATTTAATACAGATGGCTGTCTCTGCAGTTCCCAATATTGAAGGAGTGTATGTGAGTTTTAAAATATTCTGTTATGCAGTCTCCAGTAATGTCATTCTTTTATAGGTATTTCCTTAAAGTGACGATAGTAAGAAGATTGTCAGATTTGATTAAAGAATACGATCTTATTGTTCACCAGCTTGCAACTTACCCAGATGTTAACAACTCTATTAAAATGGAAGTTGGCATTGAAGATTGTCTGCATATAGAATTTGAATATAACAAATCCAAGTATGTCTGATTTAAATGAAGTACACACATGAACTTATTTTTTCAAGTTTTCAGCCAGCCAAGAACAGTTCAAGGCACATGGAAATAATTAGCAATTGATTGCTAATTGTTGTTTTGGGGGAAAACTATCAAAAAAATGTTGGCCCATAGTGATTAAAATTCAGAAGGATTCATCTTTATTTTGAAAGTGTTTATATAGCTTTTCTTTTTTCCTTACATATAAACTTGTTTACTCATAGAAAATAGAAGTAGTGAGTTTTGACATGATAAATTGAACTTTAGGCTTAGGTGGGGAGATCACAATCTTGCATATTCTTGGGTGTTTAAAGCATCCCCAGAACAGCAAATGAAACCTTATAATACTATAAAGAATAAATTGGAATAGTTTTCTCTTATGAAGCAAATTAATTATTTGCGGGGAATATTAAGATCTGTCTCACGATTTTTCTTCTTTTGCTATACATCATTATGTTAACTGGTGATAGTCTTGAATATTATGTTGCTGATGACATTATCAAGCAATGGCTACAGCTAGGGGTATTTTTATTTAATTTAAACTGGTCTTCTAATTGCATATCTGACTTCACCAAGATATGGGCAGAGTACATGTCTGAGGGCATATGAGAAAAACTTTGAAAAATCTTGGCAGCTGGAGTTTTGACTGGCTAGTTTGTTTGTTTTTTGACCATGTGACTCTTTAGCTATTATCTGTTTCTGAGTTCAATTCAAATGCTAGTAATATGTTTAAGGTCCTAACAGTGTTCAAGAAAACATGTTTCAATCATACTAACTTCAATGTAGTACTCCCTCCCTACTCTTGAATTGTGGGAAATCCTTTGTGCTGATGGAAAAATTAACAGCTGCTAGTTGGTTGTTAATCATCCCAACAATAGTTGTGTTCCAACCTTTGGTCTCTCTGAGACCAAATGCATACAGAGATATTAATGCATACAGAGTTCAACTTTTTACAAATCTCTTTCTTTCTTTTAAGGTATCACTTAAAGGATGTGATTGTTGGAAAAATCTACTTCCTCTTAGTAAGAATAAAAATTCAACATATGGAATTACAGCTGATAAAAAAAGAAATAACTGGAATTGGTAAGGTGAAGAAATAATAGTTCGTTGTTAATTGTTTAGATTTTGCCTTTTCTATTAAGCTCTTGGTTTTTTTTAATAATCTTTGAATATAATTTGTTTGCATGAATGCCATTTAAGATATTATGAAAATTTACTGTAACTTTAAACTTAATTAGTTTGATTTGCAGATAACAATTTTCTTCCAAGGGACCTCTGAAGTAGTTTTTAAAGTATTACCCTTAAATTGTCATATGTAATTTCATTTTATCTTTCAGTTGCATTACAAAAGATGGAAATTTTTGTACAATGGCTTAAAATATAGAAAAATCTCAAAAAAGAGAGCATAGCATAAGAGTTTTTGATAATAGAAATGATTCAGAACAATAATAAATTATAATAAATATTCAGAAGTTAGAGTTACATTTGTTCGCTTTGGTAAATTAATATGCAGAAATAATTAGCGCATATTCTGGGCATGATTTACACTACTGTGTTTCCCCCAAAATAAGACTCAGTCTTTTCTTTTTGGTCCCAAAATAAGCACCAGATCTTGTTTTCGGGGAATGTCTTATACCTTAGGACCATCACAGCCACGCCTCCTGCACCCTGACACATGTTGCGCCACTGCTTGACTTTTCCAGCCGCTTGCAGCCAGACACTGTGTGGTTCGCCATGCCAGTGCTGCCATTTGTGGCACAATGCTGTGAGCTTTGTTGCACTGGTGCTACTGCGAGTGGTGGTGTGTTGTGTCATTGTGTGCATGAGCAACAGCACTGGTGCGATGAGCCATGTGGTGTTGAGTAGCAGTGCGACAGGTGTCAGGGCTGTCAGAGGCCTGGCTGCGGCAGTCCTAAGGTAAGCGGGGCGTGTGAGGCAGCTCCACCCACCCACCCCCATACCCTCGCTCTAACTTGATTTTTATGCCTCGGCCTCGCCCTACCTCATACAACCAGATGGTGGGCAGGGCTTATTTTTAGGGTAGGGCTTATATTAGGCACAGACGTGGAAAAACGGACTATAGCTTGTTTTGGGGGTAGGTTGTATTTTCAGGGAAACAAGGTATATTCAATTATCTCGATGGTTTATTTTAGTATAGGAGTGCAAAAACCTTGCTTGATGTATTAATTAAAATTCTGCTATGATATTTAGAAAGATCCTGTCAACCTTGAAACCATTTTAGAGCGTCTTCAGGGCAGCCACAACAAGGCTGGTTGGAGCTGTGGGAATGGGAGGGGAGAGTAGAGATAGCTGGGGACTTATAGCCAAAACAAAATTCTTTCTCCTGGGAATCAAGGACGTTCTCATCAGGTGCTGGGGAGGCATGGACTGAAAACAACTGGAATTGGGACTGTGACCCGGTTGGACCATATGATGGACTGGGAGGAAGAACTTTGATTTTTAATTTGGGTGGGGAAAACCCCTGGACCTTCAGAGTTGGGTTTTCACCAGATGTGCCAAAAAGACATACTAATAAATTTGGACTTTGTGGAGCACCTTGGCCTCTGAGTTTTGATTGCATTGGGTCTGTTGCTTGGAACCATGACAGAGCCATTTAAAAAAATAATTGTGTAATCAAATAATGTACAATTGTACAGTTATAATATAGATAGTCCTCAACTTACAGCAGTGACTGTTCAAAGTTACAATGGTACTGAAAAAAGTGACTTATGACCATTCTTCACAGTTAGGACCTTTGGAGCATTCCCATGATCATGTAATCAAAATTCAGATGCTTGCCAACTGGTTCATGTTTACGACCATTGCAATGTCCCGGGATCATTTGATCATCTTTTGCGACCTTCTGACAAGCAAAGGCAATGGGGAAGCCAAATTTATTTTAACAACCATGTTATTAAAGTATCAATTGTAGTGATTCACTTAACAACTGTGGCAAGAAGTGTCATAAAATGGGGCAAAATTCACTTAATGACTCACTTAACAACAGAAATTTTGAGGTCAGATAGGGTCGTAAGTTAAGAACTACCTGTATACAATTAAAGTACTGTATATTTCATATTGGATTTTATCTTACTGAAATAATTGCAGTTATAAATAGAATTTTTTAAAAAAGGCTATACTAAACATCATGCTACTAATTTGTACATCTATATAATTATATAGGACCCAGTACAACAACAGAAACAGAGACCATTGCAAAATATGAAATAATGGATGGTGCACCAGTTAAAGGTGAGTAGGTGCATTTAGCTCTTATTTATCTATAATCCAGAATAGCTAGTAGGATATTCTATTTGTATCAGCTGAGATTTTAAAGAAAACCTTCAACAATAAATCTTGCTGTATTAAAATCACTGAATTCTTAATTTAGAAGCTGCTTTCTGTACACCTTATCTTGCTTTTTTGATGAAGCAAGTAAGATGCGAAAATATTACTTGCTTTCATATGTCAAGTAAAATAGGGTCAAATGTGTTCTTTTATTATGATAAACTAAATATTCAGTGAGAATTTATTGGACTAAAAAGCTTTCTAACTCTATATAAGATGAATGTAATACTCTCCAAAGCTATTATTTCCCAGAAAACGATATGCACAGGGATATCTTAAATTCCCTAAAAGTAATTTCCACAAAGCCATTTGTGCTCTCAGGAAATTAACTCAGCTGGCTTTATTGAAAAATGGCTTGTAAAGAAATAATGTAATGTATGAATTTGCAAATTATTCTATATTCAACTTTGCAACCAATTTATTTAACAAAACTAAGAATGATTTTGTTTTTCATTTCAGGCGAATCTATTCCCATAAGACTCTTCTTGGCTGGCTATGATCCTACTCCCACAATGAGAGATGTAAACAAAAAATTTTCAGTAAGATACTTCTTGAACCTAGTGCTAGTAGACGAAGAAGACAGACGGTACTTCAAGCAGCAGGTATAAGGTTTTGTAACTGGAATAGTTTAATGAAATTGGTGTATTTATAATAGCTTCCAGATATGGTAGTTTTTTGCAGCTAAAAAATCATATGGAAGTGTATGTTTTAAAATTAGGACTAACATCACAAACCTTTTGGCTTTGTCTCAGAGAAATTGATATAATTAAAAGAAGCTGTATCCACTGAACAGAAACTTTTCAGCATTAACCTGCATGCTTACGAATGTTACAGTACTTAATGACATTTCAACTAATACTGATCTTAATACAGTCTTAAGACACCTCATTATCACAGTTTGATTCAGGTAGTTTGCCTAATTATTTGATTGCCTAATTATATTTGGGACTGGAATTTCTGTCATTAAGCAAAGTAGTCATTTAGGCAAAACATATCACACCGCTTAGCAACAGCAGTTCTGGTAGTGTTGGTTGCAGCTGTTAGGCCAGAATTGCACTGTTGTTAGACAAGAACCTTGCACTTCTGCTGCCCTGCTGTACTACAGTACCTCCACTTTAACACCCTCCCACCTTTCTCCCCTCCCACCTCTGCTCTTTTGGCCATCTTGCGTGCTGCTTTTGACTACCCCTACCCTGAACTCTCTTTCGCCACCTTCTTCCTCTTGCTGCCGACCCTTTCAGATGCTGTGCGAGGGAGATCTTGCATGGTCTTGTGAAGGGTCAGCAGTTGCTTTGGCCAGATGCGCCTTGTTGGCTGCAGGAGGAAAAAATTGATGAAGAGCAGCAGGGAATGACAGGAGTAAGTGCAGGATGGACTAGAGATGGAGAGGAAGACAGGCGGGTGGGGGAAGTTGAAGCGCATGCTGTTGTTATAAATGTGGGGGGCTGCCAAATGCCCAAATTTTAATCATGATCCAAGGGGCACTGCACTGGCCATAACTTTGAGGATCAGCCACAACTTTTGCTTAGTGCTATTGTAAATTTGAATAGTCACTCAACAAATGATCATTAAACAAGGACTGTCTGTACTATGACCTTCATTCTGTTGTATAAAGGAGAATAAAAATGGGGCAGCTGTTCTGCTGTACTTCATTAGAACAGAAGTACATGCAAAGAAGTGGGCTGATTGGATAGTTTACAGCGCAGCTGCTAGGACTTTGACCAAATGTTTGTACCAGTATTTTAATCCAGTATTTTCTTGCATCCTGAAATAGGAAATCATTCTCTGGAGAAAAGCTCCTGAAAAACTGAGGAAACAAAGAACTAACTTCCACCAGCGGTTTGAAAGTCCAGAGCCACAGGCATCTGCAGAACAACCTGAAATGTGAACTGGATCTACGAGATGAAAAACTGGGATGTCAGTAGATCAGCAGATTAAAGGTGGCAACAGCCTGTAGGAAAGAAAGGCCAAACTCCCATTACAACAGTCTTCCTCATCTTACAGTGCTGCATTTCCCACACTACTAAAACATTCTTCAAGTAAATATTCAGTTCTGTACATACATTTAAAGTAAGTGCTTTCTGAAACACTGGAACTTTCTTAAGCTATTTTATACTGCACATTTTACTTTTGTCTGGTGTGATGCAGTCAGAGATCCATAAAGCTTAAAGAAGTCTAGTTATGTGTTTCCATGCATGTAGTATGGTGCATCTAAGTTTTGCTTTCATTGATGGTAAACTGAAGCATTTCCTCTTTCTATATCCGACTGCATATCATACATATTTCCTCAGTGTCTGCTGTCTGTAACATTGGAGACTTAATAAAAAAAATTGTCCTAAAATGACAAATTCAGGTTTTATAATGATACTGTTGTCTTTACCCCAGGGAAGTAGATAATATATACAAAATACAATGTATTTGGAATAGATCTGAGAGCATATTACTGTTTTCAGAATTTTTTTGAGGAATGTGTATATAAACAAGCTTCTTTTGGAATCAGTTTTTCGAAATGAGCATCTGCACTCCCTTTTCTTCCCCTTAGCATACTCATTCCAATGACTCTGTGATCAGATTCCAATTCATTTCAAGATTTGTATGACCTGGGCTAAAATACAGTATTCTCTCATTAAACCCCAATTTGATTAAGGATGCGTGTATACGATAAAATGTTTTAAATAATTTTTACTAATTTACACTCTTGAATACCGGATCATTTGCACAAAATTTTATTTCTCATCAAATACATATTTTTCACCTTCCTCCTCAAATGTAGAATATCGTATTCCTTTTCCATGCTGACCTTCTGTGAGGAAATGTGGGCTTGTACAAAAATATATAGATGAAAAACACCTGACTTTCCGAAGATGGTATTCCTGTGCAGCAAAAGATTGGTTTATTTTTATAATTCATTCTGGAATGTAGTATCTTTAGGCAAATCTTGTTAGCCTCCATTTGTCCACAATTAACATATAGTTTTTAGAGCCACACTGCCTGTTTAGCACACTATGGGGACCTGTTGAATTAGAAAGTTACTCACATTTACAATTCACTTGGCCTATTTATTAAAATGTTTCTAAAGTGCAAGTATTGTTGGTTATCTTTACTGTGTCAAGTAACAAAATTGCTAAATTATATTTAGGAAAGAATTGTTTTATTACTGGGGCACTTTGATAAAGCCAAGAATAATCTGTGTGCTGAGATATTTCTCTTCTTAAAACCTGTGACAGAGACAACTTGATTCCTTCATGTAAGTGCCTGTTCAGAATTTCAAAAGAAAAAAAAAGCCAAATATTTTCATGGACACTTGCATGTTGCAATCTAGAAACTATTCCAAGAAATTTTGAAAATTGATTGTATTTAACCAGCCTCAAATTGTGCAACTATGTATAATAGACATAATAAATTGCTATTTGAATTATTAAAAATAACTGTATTCTCCCTAAAATCTCTTGACTACTTTATGTGCAATATCCTGTGAAGTAAATCTGTCTCTTCTAATTGGTAATATACAACTTTTACTGACCTGCATGTTTTAAATGGCATCTAATCCATCATGGAAAAAAGAAAATTACACTTCCATCTCCAAAATTCACTGATTTCTCCATTGTAAGTCCTTAGGTGGAAGTGGTTAATGATTCTCAATGGATGCCAACTTTGTTCATAAATATCTTCACAATGTTTTTTTTAAATTGTAGGTGTAAATCTTCCAAAATTCCAGAGAGACAGTAATATACTTTATTGTACCAATCCATTTATTGCAGAGACAGTCTCAGTTATACAGTTTCAGTGGCCATTTGTTTTCAGTATACATCTATTCCGCCATGCAAATTGCATTATATTAGTGCATCCTTATTGTTGCATTACAGTTCAAGGCAGCATTAGTCAGCCTGGTTAATGATGAGGGATGCTGTGTGTTGCTGTCTATCTGAGGGGGGTCACAGGTTCTACTCCAGTGCTATGATGAGAGCATTTGAGGCACACTGATTTAGGTTAATTTTTCAAATCTATAAATCAAACATACTGAAAGCATAATCTGTAGATATGGAAAAAGATTATTACTGATTAGTCTGGTAACATGAGAACTAGCAACAACAATTAGATGTCAGCAGTTTGTTCTGACGTAAGAACAGAACCCAGAGAGAATATTTAGATAGAGAAGAATGGTGGGCTTCGATAAACCTCTAGAAGAACAAATATTTTTAGCTTTTTTATTGGTTGGATTGGCTCCAGGATTGTCAGAGTCAAAATGGTGGTCATAGCCATGCATTTGGAGCCCTACTAACTCTTTTCTTATAGCCTTCATGGGGAAGAATATTTTTTGTTTTAAGAAAAGATAGTTTTGAAAGGAGCAGTTTATGGGGAAAACGAAAACTTCTTGGTGTCTTGTATTCTATGGTAGGTTGGGCGTAAAGTTCTTGTGATAGGAAAATGTTTTTGTATAAACTGGGAAGACACTTGGTTGCTTTCATTGTTTAAATTAAAACAAATATGTAAAAGTTAGTGGAAAGCCAAGTTAGCAAACTGGTAAGGCAAGCAGACTGAATCTGGTTCCATTGTAGGTATTGCCAGCTGGATGTCTTTGAGCCCCAGTTGCACTCAGCTGTAGAAAGGACAAATCAGTTGCCAAGATAATTGCAGAGACTAAATATTACCTCAAAGGTACACTCCTATACACAAAAGTCTCAGGACTGAGAATTTCTATTTTAATACAAGGAAAGTAATGTCATATTTAAAAATAGCATTTTATTTCTTTATTCTGAAATATTAGCACTGACCTTGGTGTCGGGAAGAATGATTTAAGGGCAGGGGTGTGTTGACTACTGAACTTTCTGGATTCCTTCCTTCCCATTTTATAAACTAAATTCTGTCTTTATAGTTTTATACATTAAACAATATGGAGATCTTCACATTGTTTCATTTATAAAACTCTTGTCTTATTCGTGCCTCTACGGCCTCTCCTGCGATGCCGAAACAACCCAGCCCCATGGTTTACGGAGGGGCTGAGGGAGATGAAGCATCGGAAGAGACGCCTAGAGAAAGGTTGGAGGGAAAGCCGGGCCGAATCAGATCGAACTCAGGTAAGGATATTTATTA
>JANHFN010009711.1:30819-45013 GCA_032468175.1 Toxicocalamus goodenoughensis
GCCAGCATACCTAGAGAATTCTGGGAGTTGAAGTCCACAACTCTTAAAGTTGCCAAGTTTGGGGACCCCGTTGTAGACTTTTGAGAGGACAAATACCAGTTGCTTGTATTAATGAGCTATGGACCCAGGATTTGTCACACATTTTTGTAACCTTTGAGATTGGTGAATAAGAGTCAGTGCTAAATTCTGTCAAGTGATGCCCCCTAATAAAGTATTTGTAGACCCATAAAGAATTGATTTGCTTTTTGAAGAATTCCTCTTCTCAAGTTGATGGCACATTTGTGTTTTCTTTTTTAAAAAAAAAAATACAGTTATCGGTTTATGGACATGTTCCCAGATGCTGGTCACGTGAGGGCGATTCAGAAGGAACTGGATGACATCATACAAATTGGAGTGCTGAATATTACGAGACTGATTCAAGCTTCCCAAGTCACTTCTGAGGCAATGGGTATTCCTGTTGAGAGCCTCAGCATTGACGATAGGGTCCCGCAGGCAGAAATGACAGAGATTTCCACAAACAAAGAGATGGTCCCCGGCTCCCGCAGAGCAAGAGGACCTAAAGCCAGGAGCTTACAGTCGGCGAATGCGCAGCTGGGTCCCCTGTCCCAAATGAAGGGCCCTCTGACTGAAAGACTAATACAGCAGGGGCTCCTCAGCAAGGAAGTGCTGAAACAACTGGAGAAGGAATGGCTCGCTCAACAGGATGCTCACCCTGACGTGAATGAAAACAGGAGCTCAACCAAACACAAAGAAAAAAAGAAATGAAGAAATGCCTCTGCTTAAATAAAAAAGAAAGTAGTTTCTTAAGTATTTGTGTTTTGATCTTAACACAGATTTTAGAAACCTCACTATGAGCAGGGGGAGATCTGTAAGTCTTGGGCATCTTCTGAAATGCAACTTCACAGAAGCTAACAAAATGGCCAAGGAATTTTCATTTTAAATTGAAATGAGAGATCAGAGAGCACAGCTATAATAAGGATAAAAGGAGAAGTTAGGTCTCAAACCACTGAGCATTTGCAGTGTGGGCCTAATACAGGTAGTCCTCAACTTGCGACCACAGTTGAGCCCAAGGTGAGAAATTTGTTAAGTGAGTTTTGCCCCTTTCTGTGGCTTTTCTTGCCACATTTGTGAAGTGAATCACTTGCAGCTGTTAAAATTAGTTATATTGTTGTGAAGTGAATCTGGTTTCCCCACTGATTTTGCTTATTAGAAGGCTGCAAAAGGTGATCACATGACCACAGGACACTGAGTAAATCACATGGCCATGGGGATGCTACAACGGTCATGTCATAATTCACTTTTATTCAGTGCCGTTGTACCTTTGAACGTTCACTAAGCGAACTGTTCTAAGTGGAGGACTACCTGTAATAGCTGGAGCAACTGCATTTCAGTTAATGTAGACTCCAGCTAGGAAATTCTGTCAAAAGAGCCCAAATATTGCTTAAATGTTGACTGGTTAGCAAACTGAGTCATGTTTGAGCTTGTTCCATGACAATGGAGCTTAGCTCACCATTCCGCTGCTTCCTCAGAGTACATAGTTCAGCAGATAAAACCATTTTAAATGCTAATATACAACTTGACCAGAAATCAGATTAGTAGACTGGCCACTAGGTTGATACGAACTTTGGCAGAGAAATCAGCATTTTTAAAGTCTTCCACAATTATATTTGGGGGAGGGGGGAAGTTTTGAGGGAAAAATCAAAATTAAACCAAATAAAGAACTCTGCCTTTTAAGAACACTTTCAGAGTCAACTGTTGTGTGTCAATTTGAAACAAAAATTGTTTTTATGATCTTTATCAAATGTTTTTAGTATGAATGCATTTAAATTCAGAAAAAATAGGACATTTTGAACACGGCACAGATGTTTTATATATGTATGCGTATAAAATGAGGATGTGAAGGCAGCTTCCACTTTCAGGAGCAATATTAGGATGGTAGTTTTGTGACATAAGCAGCTTTTAAAGATACCTGTTTGTTTTGGATTTCTGACAAGAAAGCATGTGGGCTGTGCAGTTTAGGAAATATAAAATGAAAGCTTTGTATTCCAGTCTTTTAAAGAAGTAAAATGCTAACCCTCACATTTCTGAGATTAGCATTTCATTCATGGAAGGTTCCCACAGTGTCTCCATAGTAACAAGTTTGTTCAGGTGATCTGAAATCTAAGTGAAGGTCACCTCCTCTAATGAGGTGCATGCAATTAGACTCAAGGAAGAGTGCCCATTTCATGGGCCATAAATGAATTGGGTGCACTACTGTGTTAAGTCTTTGTTGAAAAAAAAATTCTGGAGTTACTTAGCACAGAACAGAAAACTCCTTTCTGTTTGTTAGGATTCAGTAGTATGAGGGATTATCAGATCAGAGGCAGATTTTGAATTTGTGTTCAGTGGAAGAGGGTGGAATGTGGCAAATGCAACTGGAACTTTGGTATAGCAAGCCAAGAGAAATGTTAAAATTTGTCAGACCAACCAAAGAGTTCATTCTTTTAGCTTGTCTGAAATTTATAGGGTATAAATTTATTCTAATCTTTGTTAGCAAAAGGGCTGTTAGGGAAGGCTACTACAGTACTAAAACCAACTCCCTGCTTAAACAATCTACGGTATTTATAATATTGGAATGCTTGCAAATAGCTGCTCTCCACATGTCTTAAAGTTGGGACCAATTTCTGCAATGCTAATAACAGTATGTTTAGAGAGAGTGCTGTCATTGCGTCTTGCACACATCCAGTTGTGACTCGAACTAGCTCATCCCACAAGGATGGCATATTTAGGAACCTGGGCACCCTACCAGAGGCCATAAGAACAGAGAGAAGCATGTTTGATTGGCATGGTGATGTACTACTGTTGCCCAGTGATGGGAATATGAGGTCGCGGGTAGACAATGAATCTCTTGTCTGCAGGCAGTTGTGTGGCAGGGGCCCTCACATGAAGAAAGAAAGCAGAGAACAAACTGAAATTATGTCTCTGTTGAGCCAAATGTCACTCTGAGGGAATGTTGAGATTACTTTACGCATCTTTTGTACTTGGACCCAGCTATCACAAGAAGTCTGGAATCTCCTGGAGCAGAACTTTCTCCTAAGTCACTGGAATGCTTAATTGGGAAGCATTGTTTGCCTTGACTTGCCAGTGTCTAGAAACATGTTTTTCAGCCTTAGCGAACTTTAAGATGTTTGGACTTCCCCATGTTGGCTGTGGAACTCTGGGAATTGAAGTCCACACATCTTAAAAAGTTGTCAGCGTTGAAAAACTGATCTAAAGCAGTGCAAAGCAGCATCTATGCCCTCAACTGTCTTTATCCAAAGGGTTATTTTGAGGGGCAATACATATGTGAATACGTACAAAGACAGACATCTGAATAGTGGGGTTCAAGATGGCAGCCATGTTTGTGTGATCAAAACCTGGCCTCTTTAATACATGTGCTGCCCAGGGGACAGGTACAAAAATGAGATGGGGGCTTCAATTGTGCAGTTGCAGCTTCCATCTTGACTTTTTCAACCCCTTCTGCAAACACTTGGAAAAGACATGCAATCACAGTTTTAATAATGCTCACTTAGATGATGGCCATGTCTGATTTCAAAGACTAATGTGGGTTTGGTTTTGGCTTTGTTTTGCAGCTAATCCCAAACTTAAAAGCCATGTGCTGGTCCCCATGCTGGCTTGGGATGAGGGATATTGTAGTGCAACATATCAGTTTGGAGAAACCTGACCAGGCACACTTAACCAGTTCTATGCCTCCTTAAGTTCAACAGGTCCTCAAAGCAGCATTCACAGAGTTAATCTTTGTGGTATTTCACTGGGAAATCTACTTCCTCAGCAGAGATGGTGGCTAATCATTATGAACCACCACAGAAAAAAAAACCCCCACAATAAAACAATGCAAACAAAACCATCTCCAATCTACTCAATTTTACAGGGAAGGCAAAAGAAGAGAGAGAAAAAAACCGGGAAGGTCCTACATTCGCAAGATCTCTCTCCCCTCCCAATGTTTCGGATTCAGTAATACCCACTGAGGCGTCTTGTTTTCATTGCAGTTGGATGAAAAACTCGACAGCTGGACGTGTGCCACCCTAAGGAAATTCGTGCTGGGTTTGGGTGAAACGAGGGATATCTCATAGCAACTGGGATTGTTCTAAAGTAAAACATTGCCAACTTGGGCCTGTAACTAATCATCCTTTTTTTTTTTTCCTTGCCTCTTGGCAGTTTGCCCTCTGCTCAGCATTATACGGTACCCAGGGGTGGGAGGGGAGCAGCGAAAAGCGAAAGGCGCTGGAAGCTTAATCATTGAACCATGCAGAAGGATTGGCTTTACTTCAGCTCTGCTGCTCCGGAGACACATCGGAGAAATGGCTGGGTGGTAGGATCCTGCTGGCTTCTTCAGCATATCAATTCCAGCTTTGGCCTCAGGAACTTGCTGTAAACACCGAACTACTAGCAAACATGCTTGCGGTGCACCTTGTGGCCTTTTATTTCACAAAGCTAAAAGAAGATCAGATCAAAAAGGTAAGATCTGGTTGTGCGGCTCTCTGGGGCAAAAGGGGAATGCTGCCTTCTAAGTGGACCTGTTGCTAGTAGAGAGAGAGAGTAGAAAGGGAGGAATTATTCTTTTAATTGTACAGCCCTGTATATAATAACTTTCATTTATTAACTTTATCATCCAGCCAGCCTCATTGCCACTCTGGGGTGGCTTACAACTTGCATAAATAAACTGAACTAAGAATTGCAATATATATGTGCTTTTTAAAAAAATCCAACAGGTTGTGCATAAAATTCAGAAGTCTCAACTAAAAAGATTCCCTGATGTAGAAGATGATTTAGTTACTTGACATTCTAGGGCGCGCTTATATTTGCTTACTGATTTTATTACTTACGAAACAAGGTGTGCCGTAAGCTACGCACACCAAATTTAGTGTGCCATTCCTAAAGCCACATTAAAATATATGATCTTATCCTCAGCTGAAACTTATTTTATCCATTTTATCCAGAAGCAAAATACAGTCAAAAAGCAGCAGCAGTTGTCATGAAGCCGTGATAGAACTCTCCCTAATGTTTCGTGTAATAAATATCTTTTTTTTAAAATGTGAGACAGGAAGGTTCAGTTCCTATGGGTTACTTCTCACGCCTTCATCGATCGGTGTAACGTTTTCAATTTATATTTAAACGAATCATTACCTGAGATGAAAATAAATCAAGATTAAGAGAGACCACTGAATCTCTTTCCATAGCTAAATGTTACCTTTCATCAAATGCCCTATATTTTTATTCAACGGGGAAAAAGTTTTAAACTCCCCATTTATGACCCTGTAATCCCATCATTAGGGGTAGAGTTGGTGCACCTGGATGGAGCTGAGTGTTATTCCAATCTGTGGTTTCCTGGGTCTGTTTTTCCCCTTCAATAACTTATGGGTTTCTGCTCTTCTGCCTGCCTCCCCACCCCCTTGTAATCTTGCTGCCATCATCTGGAAGGAATTCCTACAACCATGAGAAGTTTGTCATGCAGACTTCCAATCTTCGTAAAGGAAGCACTGAAATGAAGCGATTCTACCACCTTAATTTTGAATTGATAATGATTTCTGGGTTTTTCAACTATGCCCCCGATAGCGCTTGGTTCTGATGGTACCCTCCTGAGCATTCTTAAGGGCTCAGACATGACTGCTAACATCCTAGCAGAAAATGGAACTGAGATTCTTAAATTGGCCTCAGTCCCAGTGGACTGGATGGTTGCCTATGAAACTAATTCTTGAAGAGGGCCCCAAAAGAAGAGATTCAAACTAATTGGACCAAGTAGGTGGAAGTGGAAAGCTGAGGGGAATAACGAAGCACATTGTATACAGGAACCAACCTTGCTGGCTGGTGAGAAATCTGCAAAAGTCAATCTTACTTATGAAACTTCTGCACCTTTTTTTTTTCTTTTTTTACAAAGTCAGCAGACATGTAGATGAGGTGATTCCCTACTGACACTGAATTTTTGAGAAGACTTTTAAGAACCTTTCACCTCTAAACAGGCCCAGGTCCTCTTGTTAATCCAGTCACAAAGGAGAAGCAAAGAGTAGAAACAAATGGCAAATTTTCTCAGTGGAGGGAAGGAAGGAAGGAAGAAGTCAAGTAGTGAATTCCTTGGTTCTCTCTCTCTGAGTGCAATTGCTTGCTTGCAGATGTTTCATGACTGGACAAGACAACACCTTCAGTGCTTGAAGAGAGATTAAAATAAAATTTAGAGAGCACAAAGTTCCCCACAGTTCAACTCTGAACTACATTTATTCTTTTCTATTGGTTTTGATTCTCTCAAAAGAATCTGGCTTTCTAACTTGTTCATAAAGGTTCTTCATTAGGGCCAGAAAGTAAATTGGCTGAGCTTGAACATACAGTATAATACTAAACTATTCAAAAGTGACTATGAAGGGCTTCTAATGGTTCTCTAAACTGAGGGAATGATCAAATGGCAAATACTATTCACTTTTTGAGTGTGAAGGGGTGCATGTTGGAACAAACCACCCTCAAACTTCACTTATATACCAATAAGTGGTAAGTGGTCAGTTACTACCAGGAAAAAGATGACGTGGTCATACTGAGTGATGGAGGGTGTAGACTCAGTGTGCAGTGTTCTGTGAAAAGGTCAGTCCCTTGCAAAGGATCAATATGTAAATAACTGGACATAATGTTGTCATCATTATAATGAGGTTACACAAATCTACAGTACATTCACATCTGAAACTGCCATTGACAACAAGTGAGGACAGCATACCTGCACATACCAGGTGTGGAGAACGATGGCAAGAGAGGACCATATCTTGATCTGCTAATGAACACCCCAGAAGCATATAATGGCCACTGTGAGAAACAAAGTAAGATAAACCTTGGCTTGACTTAGCAGGTTTTCTTATGTTCTTGACTTCATTCATGGACTTCAAACAGAATATTTAGGAAATACTTGCATACTTAAGAAATAGCCCACAATACTCAAAACCACTCAATGAGTAAACTGATTACATTAATAAGTAGTTTAAAAAAATAGATTCAGTGAGATCAGGTGGTCCACCTATTTGTCTAGATCTTGGCTCCATGTTTGAGAAGGTCCACTAGAAGAAAATCTCTTCTGGGCCTCCTTCTATGTAGATGAACTTAAGATGGGTTCTCTAAGGCAGTGGTCCCCAACATTCCCAGTTCCACAGATCACCGGCGGCAGGGGGGATGGGATGGTTTCATGCACACAACCTAATCCCTGCGCATGCACAAATGGAGCTTTGCGCACTTGCCCATTTGTGTGGCTTGGTTCCTAATGGGCTGCAGACCAGTACCGATCGGAGGTTGGGGACTCCTCTCTGCGGGATAATTTTATTAATCCAACTTCCAGCAGTGTGGTAACTGGGAGTCACTATTGTAATTTCACGTTCCATAGTGTGCCAATCTGCACTTCACCAGAGTTATTGGAGGACATTCAACAATGTCTCTAAGATCTAAAACCAAAATGCAGAATATGAATCTTAATGTGGCTGGACACTTGTGGATAAAGCAATATTCCCAACCTATTGCTTTTCAGATGTGGAGCTAAAACCTCCAAGCAAGTATGGATCATTGCTGGCTAATCTGGATTCTTTTCACAGCCCATCTAAGATATATTATCCTGTCCCAAATCTACCTCATGCGTACCACATGAATCTACCTCAAAACTTTAGAAGGACCCTTCATTTTAGCATCTTTTCTTTTTAGCCTGACTCTATCAGTAATTCAAACATTATCAGTCAGTCATACAGAATTTTATTTATTAAGATTAATAACTTAGAGATGCAAATTAATTCTAGGAAAATTAAGATATTTCCATTCTTTCCTCCCCCATGTAGAATTTGCTTTGTTCCAAAGATGGCTGCTCACACTGTAGAGAAATTACACAAATGCCCTTTCCCAGTAGTATTAACCACTGGAGAACAAAGATGTTGCTGTAGAAGCATAATAAAGCTTGTCATTCAGAACAATAAGTAACAAAGGGTCATTGTTGGGGCCAGTGTTTTCTATAATGTGTAAGTCAGGTCATCCTCTTCTTTGACCCCAATAAAGTTTATGAAGATGTCCGAGTTGATTCCCTTCCAAATTCTTTCCAGGATTTTGTAAAGAACTACACATATTAATACAGTTGACCAAACCTGAAGCCTACTCTTTATTTTACAGAACAAACTATTTATACTCAAAACACACTGATGATGTCTCCTTGAAGGGTGACAAAATATTTGCAACCCAATTGCCAAGCCAACAGCCTAACTTCCAACCTGAACTACTAATACTCAAACACATTTCAACTATTTATTTTATTTGGAAACCTAGATATTTTGTACCACTTCAGGAAATATTTTTCTTCTGAAGTTAATTTTAAACAGTAAAAGTGATGTGATTGATGTGTGGATAAAGAATTAGATCTCCACCTTCAATTTCACCATGGCTCTAACTGGAATCACACCCCTCTTAATTCTAAAAAACACAGTCTGATTTCTGGAGAAAAAAATCCATATGTGGACACTCGCGCCTAAGTCTTGACCTATTTCCCAACAGGTTTTACTTGCCTTCTCAACTCATCATTAATAGTAGTCTTACTGTAATTTTTTTTACTTAGCCACGTTATATACTCCAAGATAGTCAGATCTATCTTCTCCCCCTTCCAAATCCCCATGATAAAAGTTAGAACCTCTTCTCTCCATTATTTGCTCTTGGGATTGGATCAGATTTTCTAGTGCTGCCATTTCAGGTTTGTCTTTAAAAACCACTCCCTCTCAAAACTTACTTCGGCAGTACAAAGGGGATTAAGGATAAATCCAAGATTGCAGTCTTAACCTTTTGTTCTGGGGAAATCAACAGGCCATTTCACAAGTCTATGGGTAATGTGTAAACTCTGCTTTGTGTACAAAGTTTAAGTATTGCATACTATGAGCATGGCTAATAAAAACTACAAGCCTGTAGGTAATGTCTAAACTGCTACGTGTAGAAAGTTTAAGTATTGCATATTATGAGCATTGCTAACAAAAACTACAAGCTGATGAAAAGAACTCACTATCAATAGCTGGTAATCTCTTTGGTTAGTAGAGAACAGAGATCTCTCTTCATTGTTTCTAAAACCAGAAGTCGAGGATTACCTGTATAAGTGATCCACAAAAATCAAATCATAGTTACTATTTTCAATGCAGAAAACATTCAGGCCAACTGATAAGAATAGCTTTATTTTAAAGGTTTACTTTCCCAGGTTTCAGTTATTATTAACACTGGAAATGGAAGGCATGAAAATGTGCTCACATCACCTTTCCTTAATCTGAGTTTCCAGAAAGAGTCAAAGGGTTGAAGACTGCAAAAAAGACAATACAAATGTTAGCTTTTTGATCACAGAGATAGTTGTGTTTTGTCAATCCAGGGAGAGGCACACAGACTCTAGTGTGTAGTATCAGCTTCTTCCCACCTTATACGTAGGATGCATAAGAGGTCGCTACTCTGAGTCAGTGTGTGCATGAAACCAAATTGTAAAAGTAAGCTGTGTGTAACAGAACTCATTCAGAGAGCCCATCCATATCTGCAAAGTTTAATCTGATTCAGAGAAACTCAAAAAGTAAGATTTAGGCAAAAAAACCTAAATGTACGGGAATAGATAAGATGAAACCTGGCTCAACTATGAGAGGGATCTTGGAGTTCTAGTGGACAGTCACTTAAATATGAGCCACCAGTGTGCGGTAGCAGCCAAAAAACCCAATGTAATCCTAGGTTGCCTTAACAGAGAGATAGAATTAGAATCATGTGGAGTGTTACTACTGCTGTATAAAACTTTAATAAGATCACACTTAGAATGTTGCATTCAGTTTTGGTCTCCGTATTATAAAAAAGATTTTCAGTCTCTGGAAAGAGTGCAGAGAAGAGCAAAAAAGAGGATTAGGGGACTGGAGGCTAAAACCTACGAAGGAATTGGGCCTGTCTAGTCTAGTGAAATGAAGGATGAGGGGAGACATGCTAGCAGTGTTTCAATATTTGAGGGGCTGCCACAAAAAAAGGGGGTGTCAACCTATTTTTCAAAGCACCTAAGGGCAGGATAAGAAGCAATGGGTGGAAACTAACCAAGGAGAGAAGCGACCTAGAGAACCAAGGAGAAATTTCCTGACAGTGAGAAAAATTAATCTGTGGAATGGCTGATTAATGGGTGATCCATCATTGGAGGCTTCTAAGAAGGGAATGGAGAACAATTTGTCTGAAATGGTGATGGCGAATCTATGGCAGCGTGCCACAGGTGGCACACAGTGCCATCTGTATGGGCACCAGAGCCCCAGGCAAACTTACCTCAGTGCGCATGCGCACGCCTCCCAGCTGTATTTCCGGAAATACTGGAAATGATGAAACAGGCCCCTTTTTCGGCCTCCAAAGGCTGCAGAGGCTTCCCTCGAGCCTCTGGGAGCCCGAAAAAGGCCTCAAACAGGCTGAAAATCAGCTGGGAGGCACACACGTGCGCAGTGCAGGTCAGGGGGCGATGGGGGATTGCGCGCACATGCGCAGGGGTGGAGGGGCATGCGCATTGCCTTTTGGGTGCTGGCATGCGAGCGCACACACAATTGTTGGCACAGGAGCCCAAAAAGGTTAGCCACCACTGGAAAAGGGTTTCCTGCCTGAGAAGGATTTGGCCTCCAAGGTCTTATGTTATTCTGTAATTCTGCCTCCACCAGAAGTCATGATTCAATGTCCAGGAATATGCAAGGAGAAGGCTTTGGGAAGTGGGGTGCTTAAAAAAGTCAAAATGGCAGCTACAACTCTATGATCAAAGCCCCACCATGTGTTATCTATGAGAATTTTCCCAATAAAAGGCAATATCTTTTCTAATAAGGTCCCAACAGTATCTGCTTCGTTTCTAACAATCCTTTTCTCTCTCTCGTTCTCTCTGTGTAAGCACTGTAAATCCTTACAATTTGGCTTCAAAAGTAATGACAACGGATAAAATCATCTGAAATACAGTGTGAGTAAAAGTCATTGGCTGCATAACAGAATCTATTTATGAAATATCCAGATAGAGGAATTTCTAGGGACACCGGACATAATTTCCCCAATCCATCTTCTTTCCAAATACATTTGCACCCACAATAGCATTTCTCAGTCAGTAACGGACAGTTTTAAGTTAGCCTTTTGACATGAGTGCTCCATTTTTCCAAGTACAAGGTAGGTCTGCTGCAGCTGTGGGCAACATTTAACTCACAACCTCTGGAGAGCTACCGTTTCCCCACTCCGGCACATAAACTTGCAGCGATTGTACTCTCTCATTAAGACAGAACCAATCAAATTCCTTGATGGGTAGCCCCGAATAAATATGCAAACTCTAGAAGACCAAGCATTATAAATCCCTGCCTGACAATAGACTTTGCTCCTTTTTAGGGATCGCTATTTGGTTAGGGAGGGGATTCCAAGGAGAAGATCTACCGTCCCTGCCCCATTGTTTCTTTTATTTTTCTTATATGTACCCATTTCATGTATTCATAACTAGGTATATACTTATACTTATTATCTTGTAAGCAATTGACAAATAAAATAAATAAAATAAATAAAGATGTTGGAACTTGCCTACAGGAAGCAAAGCTATTCCCTCCATACTGTATAGGCTAAGCAAGCGCCCTTCCCTCACACATCATGAAAGATGCTGCCTTGCCACCAAACCTGAAGGAAAGGTCATCTCCCAGTCCACACTTAGCACCTCCATATGGTGTGCTTTCCACTTTTATCTGGACTTTCAAGCTGCAAAGTGCTTTGGGCCAGCTCTGCCTGAGCTGTTACAAATAAAAGGAAAACGAAAAGAAAAAGAAACCACCAGTCTTGAGATTTTGAACTTGGACAACCTAGGACTACGCTGCCTACGGTTTGACTTAAGCATAGCTTATAAAATAATTTGCTTTAATGTACTAGCAATCAATGGCTTTTTCACCTTCAGCTGTAACAATATAAGAGCACCCAACAGATACAAACTCAATGTAAACCACTCCAAACTTGATTGCAGAAAGTACGCTTTCCGCAACAGAGCGGTCCATGCCTTGAACACACTACCAGACTCTTGTCACATCCCCAAACCCCCACTCCTTTTCTCTCAAACTAACCACTACTGACCTCACCCCATTCCTAAGAGGTCAGAAAGGGGCGTGCATAAAGTGCACAATCGTGCCTACCGTCCCTGTCCTATTGTCCCCAATTATCCGTACCCATTTCCTGTATTTATACTTATGTTTATTATCTTGTATGCTATTGACAAACAAACAAATAAACAAACAAACAAACAAATAAATAAATAAATAAAAACTGCCACAGATGGCATAAATGAAGTGGCTGGTTTTTGGGGAACCCCCTTTCCTTTTTTTTTCTTTCTCAGAATTAAAAGTAGGCAAGTTCTTTCATGCCTCCAGGGCCCTGAAAATTACAGTGCCAAAATGCATTAATTTTGGTACCCAAAATTAGCAGCACAATTTGGGGGCATTTTTGATGTTTTCAAAAAGGGAATGATGTATGTTTTCAGGGTGGAAATGGAATACTTTGTTTTCTAGAAGCTTTTTTTCCATTGATCTTCTGATTCACCCGATGACATATTCCATCTGCCCAAAGGTTGGAAGGTCTTCCATTTTTCTCCCCTTGTGTTCATTTATCTGGAGTTACATATTCACTCCCACAGCAAGCACACATAGGTATATTCCCTACAAAAGTTCTATTGAGAGGGAGCAAGTGAGTGAGTGAGTGAGTGAGTGAGTGAAAGAGAGAGAAAGAGAACAATAACGAGTAGTTAGTATATTTTATTCCAAGGTTGATCGGTACCTATACCAGATGCGCCTTTCTGATGATATTTTACATGATGTGATGACTCGCTTCCGAGCAGAGATGGTGAAAGGTCTAGGAAGAGATACCAATCCAACAGCTGCAGTAAAAATGCTACCAACTTTTGTGAGGTCACTTCCTGATGGCTCAGGTAAGGTCTTTCTTTTGATCCAACAGGTATTCCCCAACTTACAATCATTCAATTAGAGACCATTCAAAGTTATTATGGCAGTTACAAGTTATGATGCGTCCTGGCACTTATGATTGCTGCAAGCATCTCCAGTCATGTGATCAAAATTTGGGTGCTTGGCAATTGGCATGTATTTATAATGGTCACGATGTCCCAATAGACAGGAGTCTTTAAGTTTCAGGTAGCTCCAACTTCATTTTTCTGGTTCTTAGAGCCTTTCCAGGTTACACTGGTAAAATCTGACAGCACATTTTTGGTAGTACGCTATTATTTTTTGCTGTTTTAGAAAAAAATAAGCTCTAAAATAGGGGTTCCCAACCTTTTCTAAACTCCGCAGCCCTAGAATGCTTCTGATATATTCTTGCACCTCCTGGAACATCGTCTTTCACCCTTGGTTGGGAACCCTTGCTCTAAAACAAGCTCTAAAATTCTGGCATACTTAACACACTTAACTTTGGAATAATCAAGCTCAACCCCAAACATTCATGCCCCAACACTTCTCTGTTGACATTACTGCATCATTACCACATCCTCATTGTATCTGTCATGGCTGCATCTCATCTATGCAAGCTTCATGAGCTGACAGCCTGACATTAACACCATTGGGTGTGGGGGGGTGGGGGAGGGAAAGATTGGAACGCAAGGAAGAAACGGGAGTGGGGTAGGGATGAAAGCCCAGCTGAGCCTTGGAAGAAGCTACAACCACCCAAGGTCATTAATGAGATGCTGAGCTAGGAACTGAGTACCTGTCTCCTGAACAATATACAAGCACCTGATTGAACATTTGCAGATAACCAGAGGAGGGGGGAAAGCGGGAGAGAGAAATTTCCACTATGCTGTTTGCACGGAAAATCCTCAGATTCAGCTTACACTACTTCTGTAACCATTAAGCTTCAGTAAAGTATACTCTTGGCAAAACAAATGGCCAGGAGTTGTTCTTTGCTAGATGACTTGAGTGAGACAGTTGACAATAGCTCACTACCGAGTCCTCGTTATAACTGATCCCTTGTTAGAATGTCAGAGGTATCCTGCTATTCTTGGATTTGCAAAGTTGTTATAACTTTGCAAATACAAGAATAGCAGGATCCCTCTGACATTAGAAGATCTTTACCCAATATTTATTTATTTATTATTTATTTATTTGTCAAGCAAGTATTAGATAACAGGTATAAGTATAAACATGGTTATGAATACATGAAATGGATA
>JANHFN010009711.1:74352-87774 GCA_032468175.1 Toxicocalamus goodenoughensis
CACCCTCATTGCAGGATGATCGCCGCTCAGCTGCTGGCTTATTACTTCACCGAGTTAAAGGATGACCAGGTCAAAAAGGTAAAGGCGCAAGGTCGCAGCTCCGCGGCCTGGCGCGGGAAAGGCGCTTTGGGCACCAGGATCCCCTCGTGCGCACCTGCCCTTGGCCGTCTTTTTTTTTTTTTTTGCACCTGGGGAAATGAGCTCCGTCGCTTTTCGGGGTGGGGAGGCGCGACGGAGCAAGCCGAAAGAAGCGGCCGGCTGGCGGCCCCGCTGCAGTGTCCTTGAACGGGGGGATGTAGGTGTCAGAGCGGCGACGAGTAACGCCGCTGCCGCCGCCGTCATGGTTCGCCTCCTTCCCTCCCTCCCCGCTCAGGGCGGAACTTGTCGCGCGGGTCGTCCACGAGGGACGGGGAGGATTCAGGGCCTAAAGGTTGCCTCCTGGCGTGCAAAAATCAAGTGTGCTGGCCGGCGAGGCTGATATCCCTCCGACAACTGAGCGGGAGCGAGGCTTGGCGGCGCCGCCTCCCCCCACCCCACCCCACCCCCAAGTGTGGCTCGGCGCGTGCCTCAAATTTTGGTCACCTCCTTATGGTTCTGTGGTTAATACTAGTGGTGTTAAAAGTGGCCATCCCACAAAAGGGTCCCCCCGAAATCGAGCGACCAAAGGCGGTGACATGACGCCAGGTGGAGGTCGTTGGATACAAAAATAAAATTGGGTAAAATTGTAGACCCTCATCTGCAAAGCTGTAATCATTGCCTGAAGTGGTGTCGGAGAACTAAAATTCGGTAGTCCTAAAATTTGCAAAATCTTTCCCTGACGTTAGGATTGATAGGCTTCGGTTCAGGTGTAGGGGCCAAGCTTTCTTTTTTTATTTTGTTTAAGTTTAATTTTTTAAAATTAAATTTTAATTTTTTCTTAGTGTTGAGGACACTGCAGGCTTGGCACAAAGTGGCTACTGTATTTTATTAGGAGTGGGAGGTGAGCAGTTCTGTATTGGAAGAAAGTGCTACCGATTCCCTTAAGCGAAGGAAGTGATCCTGTGCTGCTATATTGTGACTTGCCAAAAAAGGTCCTGTAGGAACTCAGAGCAAGTTTTCAGTGGCTTTCATTTGATGATATTTAGGGTATTTTGTGTCAATCACATTCTTAATGGTTTTTAATATGAAATTGAGACCCACTTTGGAGTTCTTAAACAATTTTTTTTTCCTAAATGATAACGTGTAGCTCTTGCAATAAGGAAAATATACATAGACAGCAATGGCACTAACAGAGGAAATAGTTTATGGCCAGGGTGGGGAGCCACTGTGTTCTGCATGTATTTGTACGGTGTACAGTAAATACCTTCTTCCTGGTTCTTTTGTAGGAGGAGAGTCTATGGTAGCAAAGAGTCAGACGAAGGTTATGACCTTTTAGTAAAACTTGCTAGTTAGAAAAGAAACTACCAGATTCCTTTGGATTCCATTTCTTTTTTGCTTTATTAAAAATATCTGTATCACCTTTTTTATGCTTCTGCCCCTGCCATCTCACAAATCTGCAAAAACAAAATAAAGGCAATACTTTAAAATAAAGTAAGTGAAGCAAGCAGAAACAATGATTTCATCTGCTGTTGTAAAATATTGGTGGATTTTTTTGGCAGGAGAATGAACATATTTCATCTTAGTACTAAGAAAAATAATTGGTATTAGTACTAAAAATAATATGTAAATACTCTGCATTTAGCTGTTTTGAATTGAAAACTATACTTTAAAATAGACGTACTATAAAAGTAGTAGTAATAAAGTAATACTAATTTAAAATAAATCATCTGTCTTATAAAGAATATTGAACCACGATTCTTTATAAAATATAAAGCAGGTCTTAGTTATTAGAGGTCCTGTGCATATTCAGAATTCTTACATTTTGCTGCCTTGTTGGAAAAGCGAATTCATATTCTAGATGGAGAAGTTTTAGATGATCAATATTAGATGACTGTGATAACTTGTGACTCCAGTGCGTTATATGTGTAAGAAAGACAGAAGTTGAGATTATACGTTATACTAAACAATGGTTTGTTTTGTTTTGATAATGATTTTCTGAATACATTAGACTGATTTATATGTCAATGCTAAGCCATGAACTATGGTTTTCAAATGTAATATTTGTTTAGACAGAAATTAGCAACATGAAGAACTTCACTGAAACAAAGAAAGATGGAAGCAAGTCCAATTTTGATTGTTGATGTTGAGACAACCTCTAAATGTTTCAGAATTCTTCATAAGAATTCGCTATGTATAACATGGGAAGCACCTCCCCTTCTAGAAGAATAAAATATTTTGGAAAATATTAAAAGAGGCAGAGTATTATATTTCCCCAAAGGAGAAATGAAGAAATATGTTCTTAGAGGCAGAAAGCACCCCTAATTTCCTGCAAGTAAAACAGCCTCCAGCAGAAATATTTAGAGATGGTGATTTTGGGCTCATTAAGAAATCCTGGGCCAGCCTATTGACAAACAAAACACCTTCACCTCCAGCAATGGGATTAAAATTTACATCCTTATTATGTCCTAAAAGAAGGTGACCTTTTAGGACATAATAAGATTAACCCACCACTATTAAAATAGCAAAAGACACCAGGCTCACTATATTGCACAATCCCTGCAGCATTTCAGAAATGGTATAAAAAGTCCTTGCATTCATCAAGCTAATTTGTCAGCTGTCCCTGAACTGCACACTTTGTGGTTTTTGCTTATCAATAAACTTTCTTTCCAATCAGCCTCCCATTTTATTTCCAGTGCCTTTCTCCCAGCTTGGAACTGAACCAGATGGATTTTTCTTCCTACGACATGATTTTTTTTTGTTTTATCTTGCACAGAATTATATGGTTGATAAAAAATACAGACAAATGAGAACATTGATGTTTTTTAAGCAAATATAATAAGAAAGCCACTTGAATTAGGCATTCATAGAGGAGCCCAGATGAGATGGATGTGGGATACAAATTGGAAAAACAATTTCTTGAGCACTAATATTTGTTTAAATTCTGATAGTTGCTAGCCATAGTTCCATTGCAGATGGAAGAATTGTCAGTATGCTATTCTCCTGCCAAATTGTAAAGGTTAACAAAATAGTTACCTGCTGCTTTAAAATCATTGTCTTTGTTCTCAATTCCTCAATCACAAAAGTCTACCTATAAATCTAAGTGAAATAAGGACTTAAAAACTTTTACAAGATCTAGATTGAGCATGTACAAGTTGTAGCTGGCCTGTAGTAAATTCCACTTTGTCATTAAGGAGAAACTTCCTAACAGTGAGGACAATTAACCAGTGGAACAGCTTGTCTTCAGGAATGTGGGCGCTCCATCACTGGAAATTTTTAAGAAGAGTCTAGACAATCATTTATTTGAAGTAGTATAGGTTCTCCTGCTGGAGCAGGGGGCTGGACTAGAAGACCTCCAAGGTCCCTTCCAGCTATTCTGTTCTATTCTATTGACTGAAGATGGTAGAAATTGGTTAAAACTACCTTCTTGAGTCTTTCAGCTGTTTGGGCAATCTGGTTGCAGTAGACGAAGCATTCTTCCATTTTTGTTGGAATCTCATCAGAACCAGGTGTCCAGGTTTTATTTAGGATAAACAAATACTGATTCTTTTGGGATGGTTGAGGGTTTTCGGGTATAGTTTTCTTTTCCAGATGACAGCTGAAGATTCTCCTTTGCTGTCCATCTTGGGGGAGATTGAAAGAGCTGGAACATCCCAGCAGTTTGATACTCTCCAAATACTTCGCTGTGTTCATGTTTCATGTGGCAGCTGAAGTGGATCAAGGCGCAACCTACAGTTCGTTCCAAGATTGCTTTATAACTTGGCAGCACCATGTAGACTATTAAGAGTCAGTAGATGCTATAGATCGATAGAATCATAATTTTTCCCTGTTCTTATCTTGTATTTAGAAAAGTTGCAATGTCCGCAAAGAGATGGACAAAATGGAATTTCAGTTTCTGTATGGATTTCAGTGCCGTCACTTTCATGCATTTGGATGGCCAACTGATATTTCATGGTGTGGATGTTGATTGCTTGGTGCAACAAGGAAATGCTGTTCAGTTGAGTGCTGTAAATAAATAAAGTTTACACCAATGCAAGTCATTGGTTTTATGCTACTACATGTGTATGTTTTTGGATTTCCCCAGATAGCTTCTTCAGACAAGGAAATAAAGAGCATACACAGATATTCTGCGTTAAGATCATTTGACCATATAGCCAAAGCAACAAAGTACAAGGGGCAAACTGGAGCAATAAGGTATAGCTAGTCCTTGACTTAACAACCATAATTGAACCCAAAATTTTCAGTGCTAAGCAAGGCAGTTATTAAGTGAGTTTCCCCCTTCCCCACTTTTTTTTTGATTCCATGGGAATGCTGCAGTGGTCATAGGTGTGAAAATCAGTCATAAGTCACTTTTTTCAGTGCAGTTGTAATTTTGAACTGTTGCTAAACATATGGTTGTAAATCAACTACTGCCTGTAACACATACAGTGACCTTAGGTTTAGTCCATTTAATTATAGATTGTCTTCCCCTTGTATGTTTCTTCATCTTGCCCAAGTACTATTTTTTTCTAGTCCATCATCTATTTATATCACATCGTGTCCTTGTACTGTATGAATTTTTGCTTGTTGATCATCATCTCTAGGGAACAGACCACCTTTATTAGTTCCAGGATAGATTCTTGTAGTCCATGGTGCTTTAATACCCATCTCTAGATCCATAATTAGGTCTGTCTTCCTTCTCTTTGTTCTTTTTTAGTATCTTCACAGCTGATCAAGGGGAAAACATTGCTTTAATTACACTGATCCTTCCCTTCCCCCTACAAATGTCCTTTCCTTTATGGCCTCATCTAAATTTGTTGTTGCCTTCTAGGTTTAAACTCCTTTTTATTTCTCCAGCACATTTTCTTTTTTATTCAACCAACTAAGCAAGTTGGTTGATACGTTTTTGCCTTGAGTTAAACCAGTTTGGGTTCAGCCATCATAAATTCTTCTTGTTGCCTAAAGCTTTTATGTCCTATCTTTGGCTATCAAGATAACTTGTTCTATAAGACTTTCATCTTTTCTTCTTTGAAATTTGTGGAATATTTTCCCACTCCAGTTTTAATCTCTCTTATATTTCCCCAAGCTCTTGGACTCTTTTTTAAGTGAGTTAAGAATACTGAATTTGGTTCCTTACATTATCCTGACTGTGTTTCCTTAGGTCAAATCTTGCTCCTTGTCCTTAACTTTTGAAGTTTAACCCTGTATATATTGACACCACAAAATAACGTAAGATAAAAACTATTTTGAACTCATTCTACCAAGTGCTCCTTCAAGATTTTCAGCAATGGATGTGACATTCAAATAAATAAAATTATCCTAGATATGCCCTTGATTTAATTAAGAGTTGTGTAAGAAGAATCTTACATTTTCAGGATTCTTTTCTGTGAGAACTGTAGATCCTGCTGCATCTAGACAATTATTTGAATTTTACTTGTGCTAATAAACTCTTCCAAGCTGGAGCAAAAATATGTGCCTTTGCAAAGCAAATAGTATTTCTTCAAACCGATTATATTTAGAAATTCATGCATTAATGCACAACAAAAATCCTGCAAGTTAGTGTTCCATTTCTTCCTGCATTCAGGGATGGTAGAACACGGTATGTAAGCTGATACACAACAGACTTTGAGAACTTTTTGTGTGAACTACAAATAGCCAAGTCACTGCCTTATCTGGTGCTTTCACCTGTACAGGTAAGGCTATTAAGGCTCCTAAGGCTAAATAAAGACAATTAAGTCATACAGCCTTCTCTAATTTTAGTTAGCTGTGCAACAAATTACTTCAACTCCAAATGACCAAATGTATTTTTCAGGAAAGCTGTACCCAATGATCCTGTTGACTATTTATGTAGCACATGTAAACTCTCGGGAGTTGACTTCAATTCCTAATCACATCATGGACATACCCTTGTTTTCTTGGCAACAATATGGAAGAAAGTTTATCATAGCCTTGTTTTTTAAAGAACAATACTTTCCAATCTAGTTTATAGCTTTGGGATTTTCTCCCCACTTAATTGTTTGCATCAAATTTTGGAAATAGTTGACAATAATTGCAAACCTGGATATTGTTTTCTCTTATTTTTTTTGCTTTTCTTGCTTTCTCAAGATTTCTTAAGTTTGAAGTTTGTCATCAATCTTCAAAATTTGCTCTGGACAATTTAAATTTCTGAAATTCTAAATTCTCACATTGAACATCAAACAAAAATCTTTCTGGTTCTCAAATTCCAATTCCTAGGACATCTAAGAATTTTTTTTCTGTCCTGCTTGATATGGTGCAATATGTCCAACCCTATCATCTCAGTGGCATGGCTGAAATGTTACAGAGATGCCATTTCATTAAAAACAAAAGTCAAGTTTTTTTTTTCCTAGTTTGGATACATTCTCAGTTGTCATGATTTAGTTACAAAGGTGTCTTCATTTAAAGCAAGCACTCATTTACTTATTAGTTTTGCTTCCTAATTAGATTAAAAGAGAATCATTTGACAATTGATGCTTGGTGTTCACTGTGAACAGAAGGAAAAAAATGCATTCTCTTTGGTAGAAGAGTACTTCAGTTTCAGACATTTGGCAAGGTGATGTTTTGGGCATGAGGTAGTGAGCCAAAAAGATTCCTAAAATAAATTCTAAAAACTGGCATTCCAAACACTTAGTGTCTAGTATATTGGAAATACATGAATTATTTTCCCTGCAGCAAAGACAGTTAATTGCACAGTTATGTTTTGATTTCATTCCACTGTTACAACACAAATCAATGGCTACACACTTGGATTCCAGAATTTTAATCTTTGTTGATGTAATGTAATAATAGGCAAGCTACAATCAGCCAACATCCTATGTAATTCGGTTTTAAAGTTTAATGTAAGGAATAAAAAGCAAAAGCAGATATGTGGACCATGCAAAAAAATAATTCACAGGAAGGCAGTTCTTTTATTAAGTTAACAAATTGTTAATTTAACAGTATGTAAACTTTCAGTCTCTAAGAAGTCTTTCTTAAGGATAGAGAAATCCTGGAAAGGAGAAAAAGAAGAAAAATGTTTATTTGGTCTACTCTAAGATGTAGTTAATGCTGATAATTGCAAAATGCCAAGCTTGCTGCCATGTAAAATATGCTTCCATAGATGCTTCTGTAATTTTGCATTCCTCAAGATTAAAACTGGGCTGGTTGTACAAAAAATTGCATAATGCTTTCAATTGTGTCCCAGATAAATTACAACAGAGATTTCCCTTCTTTTATACAGTATATTTGTGGTGAACAGTGAACAAAATTCTTCTCTTGTGAACTCAGAAACCTGGTAGGACTTCTTGAATTTAACTTGAAATAGCTAAGGGTCTGTGTGCCATCCCTTGCGCTCTCTTCCAAAACACAGTCCAAGACAGATTTATTTCAGATTTATTTATTTGATCTGTTGTGAATGACATCACTATTAAAGGCATGGGTCTAGTTAGCTTAAACCTTCCCTGTCTTTCATGCCAGCAGATGGCCTCTAGTCCTTTCTGGGAGGGATGCCAGGTACTGCATTTGGGGTACCGTGCTGTGATAGCACAATCTTTTCTCTGAAGGCAGGTAATTCTGCTAAAGTACAGTTCTGTTAGTGGGCCTTTGAATCTTGATCTCTGCATGCATTTTGCTAATGCCTTCAAAGCAACTACTTAGCCCATTGTTTCTCAGCTGTGGCCACCTTCAGATGGTGGACATCAGCTTCCAGAATTCTCCAGCCCCCAAGGGAATTTGTATTAGCTTAATATAAATAGGATTATAGGGAAGCAAACTACATTAGTTGAGCAAGCATGGAAAAGTATTTCTGACTTTGCTTTCCATTTGCTCCCTCCAAATCCTTGTAGCACGGCCCAGATTTAGGATAGATACTTAAACTCCTGGTCCATTTTTAAATAATATTAATTATTGCAAATTACAGCTTCAGTTTCTCAAGAACTATCTTATCCTCTTGCTGGAGTATATTTAGAGATTTCTTTCTGATATTGAAGGTAGGGGCTTCTCTGTGAGAAGTGTTCTCAATTTCTTCTCCACTTTTTTCAGTCTATTTACATTTTCAAAGGAGTTACATAGCTCTTTATTTTAGTTCTGCTTTTATTGATTTTGCTGTTTGCTCTGTGTGTCATGGGCCTGAAAGCACTAGAAGAGAGAATCTGTTTAAGTGGGTCTGTATTTGATTTGATAGTCTGATGGCAGACTACTTAAGCATTTGGAATACCTGGGAGAAAGTACTACAAAGTAAATGCTTAAATAAAAACATTTTAAAAGCAAATTGTTGAGTGGGAATGTTGGACTGAACACGAGGCATCAAATGTCTAAAACGTGATATTGCTTGTAGAAAGTTGGTAGGGGATTAACGTTCTTTCATATGAACCTTTTTTCATCCAGATGTGGATTTTTATTGTTTGAAATACTGGTTAGAGTTAGAAGGTTTTATCTATGTCTACCCAAACAGTTAAGGAGAGCAATTCAAAGTTCTTTGGAAGATGGAACATCAGGACCAATATTGTTCCTCTGGATCATGATCATGCATAGAAAAAAGTTTTTAAAAATGCGGATAAATGTCGGTTGAAGCCTTTAGAGAGATTAAAAACATTAAGGAAGACTTGATCATTAATATGCTTTGTCAAGATTAAAATGGAATCTAGAATTACTATGTTTCAGAGAACTGCTGTATTAATAGCAAATAGCATTAATAGGGCTTTCTTCATTTCTAGCTGTTGGATTACACAGAATGCTACCTTTTACTACTTTTACCTGCTTAATAGTATCTATGAAAGATGAGCTGTTTGGTTCCCTCCAGATATTTTGGGTCATACTGTATTCTGCCCAACTTGTCATCTCTTTTGCTCCTTGAGATTGAGTTGAGTTGAAGTCCAAAATGCTTGAGAGGAATTAAGTATAAATCATTTAGGGAGAACTGCTTCTCATTATGTAATTTATAATTCCAAATCTCTCCATGAATCAGGATAGTTCTATGCATGAGTGTAGGAGATGATAATTTTTACACTTGTCCATTGCCAAGGAAACACCTGTTCTTGGAGTTACAACTGCTTCCTCCCTATGATCTCATTTATTGGTTTTCAGCAAAAAAAATGTCCGTTTGGAAGAATGGATTTGCTTAACGATCATGTGCTTCACTTTACAACTGTGATGATTTATTTCATGACCATTGTAAAAGGATTATAAAATTGAGTGTGGTCACGTGTAGGAAGTCAGCCCCCCCCCCCAAAAGAAAAAAAAGATTTCCTAGGATGAAATACTTCACTTCTCTCCACTACTATGAAAACACTCCAGGCAGTATGTTTTATGAATGAGATACTTTTGTATTTATTGACAAAACTGGAGTATTCCATTCAGTATCCATTTAGAGAAATCCAGGCCACAAACAAACCACTTTTAGCCACAGCTCCCCCAGGCTGGAGCTGATAGGATTAAAAATGAGCCCAAATTCTAAGGACAGGATATGAACTTTAGGACATAATAGGATTTACCCACACCATTAGAATAACAAAAGACACAAGGCTCACTACCTTGCACAACCCCCTGGAGCATCTCAATCACAAAACCTCAGAACCCTATAAAGATCCATCCACTTGCTCAGCCATTTGGTCAGCCACCCCAGAAACACACTGCTGTCATTGAAGTTTCTGGAAACCAAAGAAACAGAGACCTCCTTTCCTTGTAGCCAGCATCCATTTTATTTCCAGCGTTTTTTTCCAGGCTTGGAACTGGATTGGATTTTTCTTTCCACACTGATATCAGCCCCTGGTCTTCTTTACTCTGTGAAATAAATGTCTGTAAAGAAATTTCAGCTAGATCGTTTTCAATTTTGTTTTCTGATTGAGGCTTACACTGATGGCCATGTGTATGTTTTGCCTATTTATTTTTTCTGGACTCAGTTTAAGGTGGTGTTGATAGTGAAATCTGAACTTCTTAGAACCAACCAATAGAGAGATGCCTTCTTTTGTTTACATTTAGCTGAGAACCTCACTGTTTTGTCACTACATTACAAAGAATAATTTTGAGCTGCTGCTTTTCAGCTCAGAAATTTCCTGAACTCAAAAGCAAGGGGGTCTTATTTGTATATTGTGTTTATTTTCCTGGGGTGGGGCATAAGTGTTTTAATTGATGGAATTGGAGATTTGCAATGAATATTACCTGCTCTAAGCATTTTGTCTACAGCATGCCATACTTCAGCATTTAAAAAAGATTATGTTCAGAAACAAAATCACACAAGGTTTGAATCTTCTGTGTTTTTCTCTGCCTCCTATATAGATTGATAAATATTTATATGCCATGCGGCTGTCAGATGAAACTTTGCTGGATGTTATGGGTCGCTTCAGGACTGAAATGAAGAATGGCCTCTCTAGGGATTTTAACCCAACGGCCAGTGTAAAGATGCTGCCTACCTTTGTAAGATCTATTCCCGATGGCTCAGGTAAGGGTTATCACTCTTGGGATGTGGCTGCTAAAATTCTTAATGAAGATGGCTTCTTAAAACAAATCCAATATTGTTCCTTCCAATATAGTGAGATCTGACTTGTGGCCATAGTGATCCTAATGCAAATAAAACTAAGAAAAAAGTAATACTAGTAGCACGATAAAAATTTTTCCAGTCTAATAGAACATGTTATTTACCAAAACATAAGTTACAACTATTGTAACTATGCAGCGTCCTCAGGGACATATGATCAGAATTCAGGTGCTTAGTAATGTGCACGTATTGACAATAGCTGCAGCATCCTGAGATCATGTGATCACTACTTGCAACCTTCCCAGCCAGCTTCTGATAAGCAAAGTCAATGGGGGAAATCCAGATTCACTTAACGTCCGCATGATTCACTTAACAACCACAGTGATTCACCTGGCCAAAAGGTAACAAAATAGGTTTAACAACTATCTTGCTTAGCTCAGAAATTCTGTGCCAATTGTGGCTGAAAGTTTAGGACTGTTGTACCTGTAGATGATAAAAATAACACATAATTTGCAGGGCATATGTTCAAAACATGCCGTGCAAATTAATATTAATTAGAGTCTGGGCAAGAGGAAAGCTCTTCTAGAACAAGTCTCAACCAGAGTGTCACTTATCATGACCAGATTTGTGTTCCTTTGAGAGGGCTGATCAGGTGGCACAAAACCTTGTTCTGCAGCTCTCCCAGTCCCCATAGATTGGGTACTGCTGCAGGTGTGTGTGTGTGTGTGTGTGTGTGTGTGTGTGCTGTATGTCTTTAAAAATAAATAGAAAAAGTAAAAAATGCCCCAAATCTCACAAGATCGTTCAGAATTAGATATCTCCTGAGAATGTGGCCACTCTTTAGTATATATTACATATATAGGATGTTCTCAAAGTCAGACTCCCATAGGCCAATCTCAAAACATTTTATTAATTTTATTATTTTGTATTTTTCAGACAAAATGTTACTGGACTTAGGAATGTTCAACAGTCATAGTCAAGCAAACAAAGAAATCCTTGAAAGAAAATGGCAACCAATTTGAAAATTTAATGTAATTTATATAATACATTTCCCAGGCAGCCTAGCTTTTGGTACCCTCTGAATATTGCCCTTCAAGCACATTCAGTTCATGCTGCTGAATCAGAAGGCAACATGTTTGGTTGCATCTTGACAAGATCATTAACTTAGCTAAGCATAATTTCTATCTAAAATTTGGTTCCCTCCCCAAAGGCTGCTGCCTTATATACTGAGGAAAAGGCTTGGCGCACTCTTTTTTTGTATCCTGTTCAATGAGAAGAGAAATCTAGCTGTTGTCTTTTGATTTAGGCTTCGCTTTCAAGCTAGCACTTGGCTTTTGGGCCTGAATAATAATCATTATGTTTTATCTTGCTTTGTTACGAATTCAAGATGAGAAGATGGAATTAGTAGCTGCAATTAACACTCACATGCTGGCAGGGGAATTCTGGGAGTTGAAGTCCACACATCTTAAAATTGACAAGTTTGAAAAACCACTGCTTTAGTATTCAAAACTTCTGTAATACTGGAGAGATTTGAATGTATCCAAAACCGATTCAATCCTTCTGAATAATAGTACAGAAATGCTTTTGTTACTATCATTAAAGGATCATATATTAAAAGCACAGGTGGAGGTAGGAAGTCCTGGGAGAAGAAATTACTGACAGTTCTATGAATATGTGATGGATTTTCCCACCTGAAATAAATACTCTAGTTTTACCCAACCTGGTATATCCTCTGGAAAGCAAATTCTATGAGCTCTTGTAAAATTAGTGATGGATTGCTAATTTAGAGTGATGCATTCATAACCCAGAATATTTGAATAGAATCAGATTGGAGGAAGCTAGCATAAATAATAGTTACATTAATAATAAATACAGAATTTGACAGTAAGGTTGAAACATTATAGCGTATTCATTCACAGGTGCAAAGAATGTCACATTTGCCCTGATGTCAAGAATAATACAATTTGCAATATGGCAGGATGATCACACATCTTATATGGCTTTTACGAGATGTTTGAGTATATCAGCCATTAATTGATATCATGTGCATAGACAATCTGTGGTTTTAGCATCTTTCCTGTCTTCTTACTTATCACATGATGTAAACTCTCACTTCTGAGATATTGGCAGACCACACTTTCTATTAAATCATTGTGCATACAGTGCACAATGGATAGTTCAAATTGCAATTTGCTTGCATTTTAAGATCTCAAGACAAGAGCAGGTGGGAAGAGGAGAAAAACAAATTTCAGGTCATAAGCAGATAATACAAATTAATTCATTAACACCTGATCATGATTTGCCTTTACATCGGAATGTCCTTTGAAGTGTTTTGCTAACTGGGCATCTGATTTCTGCTTTCAGGCCGCAGGTTAATTTACTAGCTTTTACAGAATCCCCGTTTGTTTAAATTGTACTGAGATTTGTTTACATTTGCTGAAAAAAAAGGCACCATCTGTTCCACTATTTATCTTTGAGGGCTTTTTTTGTGATAATGGCTTGTTTTTAAGCAATCAGTGGACTACAGTGATAAAGTCTATTTGTGCACTTGGCATAATGTGAAGTACTTGTCCCTGGCAGTGTCATTTCACGTCGTTTGATCTCCAGAAGTGCAATACGATGCATTGGCATCTGGAAGAATTGTGGTGATGTCACATATATTATGATGGCATCACAGAAATGAGGGTGGGTTGTACAATTTTCATCAGTTGCAATTTGTATGGCGATGTCATGACTCATGATATTCTCCCTGTGACTTTCATTTGAATGAATGAATGAATGAATGAATTCTTTATTGGCCAAGTGTGATTAGACACACAAGGACTTTGTCTTGGTGCATATGCTCTCAGTGTACATAAAAATAAAAGATACAAGAATCACAAGGTACAACACTTAAT
>JANHFN010009711.1:99691-112769 GCA_032468175.1 Toxicocalamus goodenoughensis
TTCAACTCCCAGAATTCCTTGGCCAGCTATGTTGACTAGGGAATTATGGGAGTTGAAGTCCACACATCGTAAAGTAGTCAAGGTTGCAAAACATTGGTCTAATCTAAAAGAGTTCCTTTCAGATTCTTAGCTGTGGGCACCTTTGGACAATTTCTTGGCTAGTTGCATTAGTCCAGGGCTGTCAAACCCGTGACCCATGGGCTTAATATGTCATCTGATGCCACCGTGACGACATGAGTTTGACAGCCCTGCATTAGACCATCAGCATTTAATTTAATTGCTTACACCCATTGTAATTTGCACAGAACCAATAATTATTAGTTGGGATTCCTTTCAGTGTTCATATTGTTAGTCTTCCCTACTCTTTTGCCCCAAAGATAGTGTCACTGAAACCCTGTGATGTAATCTAGCAGAAAAGTAACGAAGTTATGTAAGTTTTCAGACAAGCTTAATAAAGATGCAAAATGTCTTAAAGGAATTGTCTTATTTTTGAGCATAATGTCATGATATCAGCATCATGCATTTCTAAAGCTTTGGGCTGTTTGAAATAACGCCCCCAAAAGTGAAAACAGATTGCTGTGGTGTAAAAAAAGTTTACACGTAACCCTCAATTTTCAACTGGTTGCCTAGCAAACATTGCAGTTACAATACACCCCCCCCCCCCCAAGATACTTACAATCCAAATATATGGAACTTTTTACACGAATAAGATTTTATATATAAAACGGCAACCTTATAGATTCTTGAATAGGATGCACTTCTGTGTATTAGTTTGAATGACTGAACCCCATTTTATTTTGTGAAACCTCTTTCCAGATTTGAGAAGATGGTCAGTGGAATGTACATGGGTGAACTTGTCCGGCTAATCCTCGTCAAAATGGCCAAAGAAGGTCTCCTTTTTGAGGGGCAAATCACTCCTGAACTTTTGACCAAAGGGAAATTGGAAACTAAGGATGTTTCTGCCATAGAGAAGTAAGTGCTTTAGAAGCTTCCTCTAGGTTTTGAAATGGATGTGATCCATCAGTGGGTTTTAAGAATAATTATTGGCTAACTTAATAGTGCTGTGGATTTGTGCTTAGTTGTAAGTACAGTGAATCCATTGAAATAAATGAGATAATATTAATCACGATTCACTTTAATAACCATTTATTTAATTAGTCAGTTGAGTACAATCAAACTTGCATATTAATCCATGTTTAAAAAATTAAATTATAATATTAGCCAGTGTTAATTTTACAGCACTCAAAGATCATTCGAGATGAATCAAGGGTTGAAGATGGTCAACAATTGCTTATCATTTTAATGAACCTGCATGATTCTAAATTACAGAAATTGTAAATATTTATTTTGTATTTTTTTTTCTGGAATAGCTGCCATTGTTTTCAGATTGCACACTGTTAAACCTCATTGATGTATATCTGTGAAGTCTATCTGAATCTGCTTTTGACTTTACCTTTTGAATGTGTTTCAGGGGGCTTGAGATTTAGACCTGTTTGTTCTAATAATTAGAATTCTGAAGTGTTGATCATATTTGTAGGCCATATTCCAATTATTAGAAGCTCAGATATGGCTCAGTAGTTGTATTTTGTTTGCCAATAACTTCAGGAACAGGCCACAGATTCAATCATTGATTTTGCATTTATGGAAGTATTTTCTCCTTGTTAAGTCTTTTAAATCTGTTTGCTTCCACAACAGTTTGGGCACTGTAACATCTTTTAATTCATATTGTTACTGACATCCATCCATCCATCCATCCATATCCCTATGTTTTTTGCACAAACACTGTGTCATAGGGTTACTATAGCTGTCATGGTATATATTTACATTACTGCATTGTATCTGAAAATTTTCAGTCTGTGCAGAATTGTGTTGGGAGGGGAGGGGAAGACATATGGATTGAAGAAAATAATAATAAACATTGATACTAATGCCATTAATAGCAAAATAGTGCAATATATCACTGCAGCAAGGAAGAAATAAAATTTCAATGTATGCCTCAACATTTGATTTTTTAAAAAAAGTTTCTTCCCGTCTGTGTAGTTTATTTAAAGGAAAGACATCACAAATAATGTTCCTGATTAATTGCTTTGTTGCATAATAATACATAATCAATGCCCTCTTTCCAATTCATTACAGTATTGCAGAACTGAACACTCTTTGAGAAGGTCATTGTCTTTTATAGGAGTTAATATCCAGTTGTGTCCATCTGGACTCCCATCTCTCTCTCTCTCTCTCTCTCTTGAACCCTCATGGAATTCCCACGGCACCTTCTGGGAGAGATTATTATAACCCATTCTCAGATTCTTCCAACATCTCCTGCAACTTGAATGAGTAACTTGCTGTCAGATTGTTGTGTCATTTAATTATGAATGTTAGAACCTCATATCGTGTTCGCTTCTGGTTTTAGGAGCAAGGAAGGTTTGCATAAAGCCAAAGACATACTGACACGCCTTGGGGTTGAGCCCTCCCACGAAGACTGCATCGCTGTCCAGCATGTGTGCACCATTGTGTCGTTCCGCTCTGCGAACTTGGTGGCAAGTACTCTGGGTGCTATCCTGAATCAGCTGCGGGACAATAAAGGAGTTGGCCGGTTGCGCACCACGGTGGGAGTGGACGGATCCCTTTACAAGATGCATCCGCAGTAAGATCTTGTGCAGTTTCCATAATTATATCTTGGCACCTGTTAAGAGCCATCTCTAGCAAAGGTCAGCCATGCAGCACATCATGCTGGCATCTGATACTCTGAACTTTAGCTAAATAAACAGAATTCTTCATAGAGAGAAACGTGGATGGTTAATCATGCAGGCTGGAATCTGAAAACAGTTAATAGAGTCATTTTTTATGAGATGGTGGATATATAAATTTGTTAAACAAATAAAGTATTTATGAGGATGCTCCATACCCTTTACACCCTAACAGGGATATCTACTTATACAATATTTGTAAACTGTTTGCCACTTAGGGCCATAAGCATCTCTGTAACATGTAAAGCTCTATGGCTTCTATTATATTTTGCTGAGTATTTGTAGAAGAGCAGGTAGAATTGGGGGACTCTAAACTTAAATGTTTACAATCTTTGCATTACCACAAGAGATCCAAATCCAGCCTCCATTGAATTCTGTTGATTCTTATCTGGTACCTATTCAGTGCTGACTGTTAGTTGATCAGGTTTTTGTGTCTTAGTTTGCACAAATCTTCTATGCTGCAACTTTACGAACGATCCTGATTCTTCGTGCCTGACATTATTCCATGAGTGCACGTGCATGAAGGAATGGGGAAGGTGGCTTCCCATGCTTCCCCCCCCTCTTATCTATTCAGGATCTAATTAATCATTGTATGGAAGATGTTCAGAAAATCCTAGGGTTCTAAGTAATAATAAGGAACTGAAAAATATCTGGAAGAAAACAGTGTGGTCTGTCTATCTGTCTACTCTCCCTCCCATCTATCCATCCATTTTATTTAGGCACTCACCCAACTTCAAACATTTGATTTGGTTATCACACAATATAATAAACAATAAAATCACAATACAAAACCAAAGAGGGGATCTGGTTTATCTACATAAAAATATAGACCAAAAGGCATTCAGCAGGGGGCTCCAGCCATCTTAAGTCAAGGCCCAGGAGACATCCAGGTTTTCAAGGCCTTATAGAAAGCCAACACAGTAGGAGTCCTATGGATATTAAGAGGCCCAAGTCATTCCAAAGGGCAGGCATAGTGCAACAGAGAAGGTATGCTTCCAGTAGATGGCCCTGTTTTATCAAAGGCATCCAGAGCATGCCAACTCTGCTGGTACGTAGGCAGTTCTTCAAATAATCTGGACCCGTTCCATGCAGGGCTTTGCAGATGATGACTAGTAATTTGGATTATGCCCTAAAGCACCCCGAGAAGCTGTGAAACTTTGCAAATAGTGATGCCTGTCTCTGCCCATGCAGTCAGGACCAGATGAAGCTTCTGAATGGTTTTTAAGGACGGCTCAGGTAGAGCGCATCGCCATCAGCTGACTGGAGCATGGGTGACTGCCTGAATTTCTATATTCTGGGGGGGGGAATCCTTTTTTTATATTGCACAAACCAATTTAGTAACACGCTAATGTGCTATGTGAATAATATGGATTTCATTGTTACCAGAGTGCCAGGAAAAGATAAGTTAAGATTTAGGTCAGGGGTCCCCAAATTTGGCAACTTTAACACTTGTGAATAGCTGGCTGGAAAATTCTGGAAGTTGAAGTCCATAAGTCTTAAAGTTGCCAAGGTTGGAGACCTCTGATTTAGGTGATCTTTTCTTCATAATGTATTGTTTTGAAAGCTGTAAAAAAAAATTCATGGTCTGAACCTTTGGAAAGGAACACTTTTATTAACTTGTAACAAACCTTGATTCCCCACTCCTTCTGCCTGAACGCTTAAAAATTGTATTTTGAAGGAGTTATCTCGATTTTCAGCCCTTGGGAGATAACTCTAATTATTTTTAATTGTTTTGCTACAGAGGGATTTCTTTCCCCTGAAGAAGTTGCTCATACCTTCTCTTGTACCTGTTACTCCATAATTCATGCAGAGACATTTCTCACAACATATGGGATTTTAGAGATAAGGTTTTCTCAGTTTTCTTGAGGGAAAAGCGATGTTAATCAGTTGAACAAAACAGGCAGAGATGACTTTGGCGGGTCTCAATTCCATTGATTTATCCTCAGTTTCTCTGTACAAGTTATGTTGTTGTTCTGTGGGACTAGATAAGCTCCTGGAGTTCTCAAATAGTAGTTTTTATTTATTAATTCATTAGATTTTTGTCTTGCCTTTATTACTTTATAAGTAACTCAAGGTGGAAAGGATGCACAATGCTCCTTCCTCCTAATTTCCCCATAATAATCATCCTGTCAGGTGGGTGGGATTGAGAGAGGGTGATTGGGCCAAAGTTACCCAGCCAGTTTTCATATCTAGGGCAGGATTAGAACTCGTGGTCTCTCGGTTTCTAGGCCGGCACTTTAACCACTACAACAAATTGGCTTAGTTACTCCTCGATACCGTATGAATTGCTTTCATGCCTTTGTACGAGGAGAGAGGCTGGTTAGCATGATGGGAGGGTTGCTGAAGATGGTACAAGGGTGATCCAGGCCTCCGCTGTGAGCTATGAATGTGGTTGTGTTGTGCATTAAACGAAAGATGATTTCACCCCTTCTTGTTCTTTAGATACGCCAGGCGCCTGCACAAAATGATGCGACGCTTAGTGCCTGATTCCGATGTGCGTTTCTTGCTCTCTGAGAGTGGCAGCGGGAAGGGGGCGGCCTTCGTGACCGCAGTAGCTTATCGGCTAGCGGAGCAGCACCGGTTGATTGCCGAGACCCTGGCAGAATTCAAGCTCACCAACGAACAGCTGCTTCAGGTGAAGAAGCGGATGAGGATTGAGATGGAGGCCGGCCTCAAGAAGAAGTCACATGACCACGCCAAGGTCAAGATGCTACCCACCTTCGTCCGCAGCACCCCTGACGGGACAGGTAGCTCTCTCACGACCTTTAGGGGAGATGGTTGATCTGATGCCGATTCGGTATTTAAGAATACAGCCTCCACAAATCCCAACAAGTATATGATCATGATCTGGAATTAGAGGTATGGAAATAAAAAAATCAAAAGAGCCCCAGATTGATGCAGAACGAAGATTTGTTTTTTGTTTTTTTAAAAAAATAAGGCTGGAACTCACCAATCAAAGATCTGCTATTGGTTGGAAATCCACGTTCTGTAATTTTCTGAATATTGATACACCTACTTCGATATGCATGCTGGCTAACTGGGGAATTCTAGGATAGTCAATGGAACGGCTTGCTTCCAAGAGGTTTGGGTGCTCCATCATTGGAGGTTTATAAGAGTAGGAGGTTAGACTAGAACAGGGCTCTCCAACCTTGGCAACTGTAAGCCTGGAGGACTTCAACTCCCAGAATTCCCCAGCCAGCAAAGCTCCAAGGTCCCTTCTCTTGTTATTCTGAGTTCTATTCTGTATCCCTTTCAATTGTAATTGGAGCTGAAGCGTCACCTAGTGGTAAACCTTCCTATCCGATGCACCTCAGTCATATTCAGCATTGCTCAGCAACCCAAATTTTGTTGGTGTGAGGTGTTAATATTAAAATACTACGTATATGCCTCAACTTTTCTGCATTTTCAAAACATTTTAGGCTGATTAACCATTTGGGAAGATCCATGTTTGATTTTGTTATTTTAAAGCCAGTGAAGTTTTCAATATGGCTCTGTATATAGTATAGACAGTCTAGTCTATTGAAAAGGACTAGGCACTCCTATGATAGCAGTGTTTCAATATTTGAGAGGCTGCCACAAAGAAGAGGAGATCTACTTATTTTCCAAAGTACCTGAGGGTAGGATAAGAAGCAATGGATGGAAATTAATCAAGGAGAGAAGCAACCTAGAACTAGAACTAGAACTAGAACTTTTCCAACCGTGAGAACAATTAACCAATAGAACAGTTTGCCTTCAGAAGTTGCTCCAATTACTGGAGGTTTTTAAGAAGACATTGGATAACCATTAGTCTGAAGTGGTATAGGGTTTCCTGCCTCCAAGGTCCCTTCCAACTCTTGTTATTCTGTTATATTAATTATCTGCATTAATAACTAATATTAATTAATAATCCAGTATCTATTCTTAAGATGACTTATACAGCGAAAGGCAAGGGTAGTACAGTACTTTCCTCCTCCAATGGCCAACCTGATGTTTATGAGATACTTACCAGCAGGCCACATCACCATCTGCAACAGAATTTAAGGGCTTTATTCCTAATGTTTAAAACTCCTTCGTTTGCAGAGAATGGAGACTTCCTGGCTCTGGATCTTGGTGGGACAAACTTCCGTGTTTTGCTGGTGAAGATCCGAAGTGGTAAAAGAAGGATGGTGGAAATGCACAATAAAATATATTCAATCCCTGTAGAGGTTATGCAGGGGACGGGAGAAGAGGTGAGCAGTACGGGAAGAAAATAAGCAATGCTACTACTTGTTAAATGCAGTTTTGAAAACAAGAACCAATTATTTCACGACAGGAATTTCCTTCTCTTTTTAGCTGTTCGATCACATTGTCACCTGCATTTCGGACTTCTTGGATTACATGGGAATAAAAGGAGCTTGCCTTCCTCTGGGCTTTACCTTTTCTTTTCCCTGCAAACAGAACAGCCTAGATTGTGTAAGTGGCTCTTGTTGTTCACAAACGTCGGTTTTCATCACCTGCTACTGGGGACCCGTTTCCTTTGGGATTTTATGAATGGAAAAGCAATATAGATGAAAATGGTGCAAAATCCTACTGTTGCTGGCTGAACCACAAACATAGGCTTGGAGCAAGAGAAGCTTAAATCCGCCCTTGGGTAGAAAACCTGGGTGGGAGTTCTTGTCCACAGGTACCAAAAATGGGTGGAAATGTCTGTGCGTCTTATGGACCTAGGCTTCCCCCAACAGCAGGAAGCTGAGTCCTCGTCCCAATAAACCCCTTTTATTTGATTTGCAATGAATTTCCTCTCCAACAAAGTCCCGGCCAACAGTCTTTCGTGATAGTTCCCAATTACAAACCTTTATCAGGCTTGGAGAGACACCACTGGCAATCTTTCAGTCACTGGCAATACTTGGCAAGCATGTCGGAATGAACTAATTGTTTCCTGCAAAGCCCCACGTCCCTTTCGCTCCTCTTTTATATTCTAGGGGAGGGGCCATTCATCCACCTGTGGCTTTATTCCCAAGTCGGCCCTTATTCCTCAGCTGTTCCCTTCGTCTGGCAACTCTGTGCATGTGCACCTTACGAACAGGCTCTAGCTGTTCTTCTGCCTCACTGATGTTTGACTCCGAAGGCAGCTGATAACTGTCAGACGGCCCTGGTCCCATCTCTGCCTTTGACGCAGAGCACTGGTCAGAGCCTTTCCCAGTCTCCAGGACTGGCCCATGCTCCTCCCCAACCTCCTCATTGTCCTAATCTGCTGTCAGCTCCGCTGGCTGCTGTCGGGCCACAACAAATATAGGCTGTGGCGGCAGGGTCCTTCTACAGTGCTGAACCCTGCCTCTTCTGTCTTTCGTCATTGCCCATTTTCTTCCTCTAAACCTAGGTCTTATGGTCAGGTGCGTCTTACGGTGCGAAAAATAACAGTAGTCCTTGAAGTACAACAGTTTGTTTAATGATGCTTCAAAGTTACAGTGGCACTGAGAAAAATGACTTATAATTGGTCCTTGCACTTACAACTGCTGCAGCATCCCTGTGGTCGTGTGATCAAAATCCCAGCACTTGTTAACTGGTCCTTGCGTTTACGATGATTGCAGCATCCCAGGGTCATGTGACTTTCCCAGTCAACTTCCGGCAAGCGAGGTCAATGGTGGAAAGTAGGATTCATTTAAGAACCCTATGATTGGCTTAATGGTTGCAGTGATGCATTTAACATGCATTTAACTGTGGCAAAAAAGGTTATAAAATCAACTGCAACTCACTCAGTACCTGCCTTGCTTAGCAGTGGAAAGCTTCTGGTCCCAATTGTGGTCATAAGTCGAGAACCTCTACATGGGTTTCTCTGTTTCAGGCCTAGCAGAGAAGTTCTTCATTTTGAATTCCGATCATTTGATCCGTATTGCTTAGTATTGCCTGCCTTGAAGTGGTAGCTTCCCTGGACGGCGTTTCAAACGGAAGCATTTCCCAGCTCGTCTGAAAATGCCAAATGTCAACCTGGGACTTCTTGCAGGTGGCATTGATGCTATGTTCGTTGCAGGGATCGAAAACCTGTCCCCAGGTTAATTTCTGTCTGTGTATGGCTCCAGGCTGTGCTTTGACAGTGATCCTGAAGTGGAAATCGAAATAGATACTTCTAGGAATAATGGTTACTATCAATTTACATTGCTGATTTATAACGCAGAGCAGGGATTTTAACCTGAGCACCTTTAGGATGTATGGCTGAGGAATTCTGGGAGTTGGAGTCCATATATCTTAAAGATGCTGAATTTGAGAAATACTGGCGTAGGAAGAAAAGAGAGTGTCATATCACTTCAGCCTTTGCTTCTTCTTGTTTCACTTGGCTTTTCTGGATGGCAGATTTAGCATAGTTAACACTGAAGAGTAAATAATCTTTCATGAGATTTAGCTGAGGAAATGTAGGTTATTGTCCCCTTCTAACCCCAAGTTGCTTAGTCTAATATTCCACAGGTGTGGTATGGATGTCATGGTTGTCTTAATGCCATCTTTCCCCAATCTAATGCCAACCAGGTCAGTTGGAACTACGGGGTCAAAGAAATTTTGGAAGTTGTAATCCCAATCTGTATTGGGCACGCAGTAATAAATGGCTGTCATAAGTGTTCATTAGTTGTTTAGGTCCAGTATTGCTTTTGGTGGCTATTTCTGGTTTGTTCTAATAAACACATGTTTAGGATCAGATGTGGACTTTACTTACTTTGTTTTTCAGGGCATCCTTTTGAATTGGACCAAGGGTTTTAAGGCTACTGACTGCGAAGGAGAGGATGTTGTTAATTTGCTAAGAGATGGAATTAAAAGAAGAGAGGTGAGTTATATGTCTGTTTTTGGTTCAAGATTGAAAAATTGTGATCATTTAAAAATTAATATATTGTTGGTTGAATCACTGATGTATCATCACATTCTCTACATTGCTTAGCTTAGAATATAGTACATACTTGTCTATAAAGTGAAGAATATGCAAAAAAAATGCTGGTGAAACTAAGGCAGATTTTAACATCTGTTGCCAGCCCTTGGTGGAGTACTGGCCTTTGATGGTGATTTAATACATGTCTGGTGTACTCAAAAATTATGTAAGGGAGCTTCCTATTATTCCTAACATTTTAGAATATATTGCTTTTTCAAAACAGTATAAACAGAAGTATTCACTGAAGGGTATTAAAAGATAAAAGCTAGATGTAGTCATAAGGAAGTGGCAAAAAGCAGAGAATAGATAATAAATGCTGGGTTGTCTTTTTTAATTTTTGCAAATAAAATAATGGTGTTATAATGTTGTCTCTTTCAAGGAATTTGAACTGGATGTTGTGGCTGTAGTGAATGATACAGTTGGAACTATGATGACTTGTGCCTACGAAGATCCAAATTGTGAAATAGGACTCATTGTGGGTATGTTTGAGGCCTGCTTTAATATTTTGCTGTGAGGAGCTTAGTGGTGCTTACAAAACAGATTCTTTTTTCAACCATGCCAAACCTTCCTTTTTATTTTAATAATTCTACTTTACTTTCTACTGTAGATTGATCTGACTTTTACATTTCTCAAACCAGAAGCTTTTCTAGAAGCAATTATATGCTTTCCAGTCCTTAATAAATTCCCCTGGAAAGTGGGATCCCCCACCCCACCCCAATCTTTGATTTCAGAAGGCAGATAAGAGTAGATCTTCACAAGGACCACATTCAGCTATGCTGGGGAGAAACTGTTTGACTTGGTTTCTCATTAAACCAAAACATTTCCCTCTTCTCTTCACCTTTCTATCCAATTATATTCCTTGCTTTCTATTTCCCTTTCCAATTGCTGCTACCCTTTCTCTTGACCACACTGAATTCCATTCAATTATGTTTTTGTTGTTTGTGTTGGAGGGCAGTATGTGTGCTATATAATACGAGAGAGGGTCATGCACTGTGTATGAGAGAGAATGATAGTTTTTTACTTAAGACCACATTCGGGATTGTAATTTCAGTTAAAAGGCAATGAAAGGCTTGTGTATTTCCTAATGCCAGGAACTGGGAGCAATGCCTGCTACATGGAGGAAGCCAGAAATATTGAAATGGTGGAAGGAGACCAGGGCAGGATGTGTGTGAACATGGAATGGGGTGCCTTTGGGGACAACGGATGCCTAGATGACATCAGGACGATCTATGACAAAGCTGTGGATGAGTTTTCATTAAATAGTGGCAAGCAAAGGTAGGTCCTCATGATAAATGTGAAGTTGTGTGGCTTTCTTTTGAGGTAGAGGTGGTTACCCCCAGTTGTGTGCAGTACTATTGGAGAACAGAAGGGTGTACAACTCAGCCAGAGACTGAACGCTTACAGCCAGAATGTAGACATGTGGGTCAGTACAATTATTGTGGTTTCTTTTACAAGATCCTGATGATAACATCAAGGAGACAAACATCCATGGAAAGAAGGTTTTATGTTTTGTGTTTATGTTTGGGTTTGTTTAATGCTTGTTGTTAAAAAATTTTTTTAAAAAAAAGAAGACAAACATCCAATGTGAAATCAGAAATATTTTTATCCACCACTATGAAAGATGGGTAACAACCATCCTTCAATTGAGATGGGCTAGGACTTTCCAAAGTGAGCAATGGAGACTGAGCATTCTCAGGATTCTTTATGGTGGAATGAGAAATAACAGCTGTTGGTCCAGGAAATAACAGGTTTTGATTCCTGATAAATGCGGAAGAATAGCTACAACAAATTGTTATCATGCCCCCCCTCCCAAAAAAATATCAGGAGAAAATCATGCTTTCTCTCTTTCCTCCCTTCCTTTGGCCTGTACTTTGCCAATTCATTGGTCATTTAGTGACCATTTGCGGTTATGGCAGTGATTAAAATGTAACTTCGCAAGGTATCGGTCTGCAAACCAAAGGAAAGCTGAAGTAATATTGTTAAGTATGGTTGTGGTTTCCCTCACAGAGCACTTCATTTAATGCTCAAGTTGCTGGTTCCTGTTGTGGTTGCTAAATGAGAACTACCCGTTTAGGAAAAATAAGAGGGGATTGGAAATGTGTGAAATGGAACGATTGTCATATTCATCAACAGGTGTGAAAGACGCATGGGATGTGGCTTCTCGGGTCACATGGATTTCTGAATCAGGGCTTAGCAGTTTGTTTAGTGACGGGTCAAAGTTACAACAACACTGAAAGGGACTTGGGACCATTTTTCACATGACCCTTGGGGCATCCCCATGATCATGTGATCAAAATTCAGATGCTTGGCAACTAGCTCATATTTGTGACAGTTGCAGTGTTCCTGGGGTTATGGGATCCCATTTTGCGACCTTCTGACAAGCAAAGTCAATGGAGAAGTCTGATTCACTTAACAACTGTGTTACTACCTTAACCACTGCACTGATTCACTTAACTAATGGCAAGAAAGGTTGTAAAAAGGGGCAAAACTCACTTAACAAATGGTTTACTGAGAAACATAAATTTTGGGCTCGGTTGCGGTTGAAACTCAAGGACTGCCAGTAGTTTACTGACTATGCGTTGGTTTTACATTTTTTTTAATTTACATGAAGCAGTGTAAAAATTCTCCTGCTCCATCTGCTTGTGAAAAATGCAGTAGATTTTAAAAACTTTTTTTACAACAAAGGAAAAAGAAGGTTGTGTGTTACCTTTTCAGGAAATTCCTTGGTTTTTCTAGGGACAGACTGTTGCCATTGAGTTCCAAGCCGAATGACCCATGTTTTCTTAAGTCATTCAATGTTTATAAGTTTATGCCTAAAGAAATCTTGTTCTCTATAAAAAATACTTAATTTCTGTCATTCTGGCTAACAGTGTTTCTGAACTAGTATTTTTGTCCATGATTGTAGGTATGAGAAGATGATCAGTGGAATGTATTTAGGGGAAATTGTCCGTAATATTTTGATCGACTTCACAAAAAGAGGATTCCTTTTCAGAGGTCAAATTTCAGAAACATTGAAAACTAGGGGCATTTTTGAAACCAAGTTTCTTTCACAGATTGAGAGGTAAGTGCGCACAATATATCTGGAATGGAGCTTGTCATTATCTCAATATATAAGCAGTTATTTAGGTATCTAATTTAACATTTTCTTCACAAACTCACATCAATACTTTGTCCTCATCATCTAGCTTAGGGGGTTGGGAACAATGGCCTTTTATGGCTTCAAATTCTGAGAGTTGAAGTCCACACGTCATAAAGGGGTTGTTTCCCCACCTCTGATCTAGCTGAGTTTTTGACTGATTTTTGTCAAAGCTAACCAGTATCAGGGCTACTTAGTACTTAGAAAGAAATTACAGGAAGATCCCAATTGAGCAAAATCAAGAAACAAGTATTTATTTATTTATTTATTTAATTACACTTTTATACCGCCCCTCTCCCGGGGGACTCGGGGCGGTGTACAGCAATT
>JANHFN010009711.1:128787-140191 GCA_032468175.1 Toxicocalamus goodenoughensis
CTTAGCGCACCCCTGCTGCCCCCCTTGCCTCTCAGCACCCCCCTAAGGCATCCCACTGCCCCCAGGGGCCGGTACCGCCCACTTTGGGAACTACTGGTCTATATGTTACCCATGGTATGAAAAACCCATGGTATTTCATTATACTTCAGTGATTTTTCTGATGTAATATGTGTATAATAATATAGAAACAATAGGGGTCAAGAATATATTGCCATATTACCATGCCCACTTCTCTGCGGAGCCACACCACAGCTAACCCACCACCAGAGTTTATGCTTGGTGGGTCCTTCATCGGCACTCCTCCCCTGGCAATGGACTAACTACTAGCATTCCTGCCCCACCTCCTTTTCCTGGCTGATTCACTGCAGGAAGTTTGTCCTTGGGCAATTCACTGTGCGGGACACCTAAATGCACCTCCCGGTGGCCGGGTGAGGCAGGTGGGAATTACAGCAGTTGCTGGGTGGGGCAACCGGCTGCGTGTCATCTCCAGCCAAGGTCCCCTTTGAAGCGGCAAAGAGGGGCCGGAAGCAGGACAGCTCCCTCTCACCTAGCCTGACCCTCTTCTGTAGATCTGAGTAATTCCCAACTTGGCCAGCAACTCCAGCCCCACTGCCATCTGCTGCTTCCATTTGGTCTGCAGGTTGAAGACAGTTTGGCTTGCCTGAATGTTACATTCAGGCCTTTCCCTTAAAGAAGCGCAGATGCAGCAAAGTTACTGCATGGCTGATGGGTCTTAAAGCAGAATATATAGTACAGCTATGGCTGGAGGAGAGATCGGTGGGCCCAAGTGGGACACCCGAGGATGCAGAAGGAACTGTCACTTGAAAAAACACGGGGAAAGATTGGCAAAATTCGGAGAGTAGAAGTCATGATTGCCCACCCTTGTTTTAGATAAACTAGCAGGATGGAAACTGGCTGCAAGACATCTAGCTGGAAAATGAGAAATCATAAGGGAAGTAGGACACTTCCAGGTCTAGCTCACAGATTAACTTCAGGTTGCATTACCACCATGATTGAAAATTTTCACTTTGTAGCCATATTCCATGAAACACAGTGAAATAGAGGAAAAACAGTACAGTTGGGATACTTGGAGAATTAAATCCCTGTAATAGAAGTAGATGAGTTGTTTGTTTAGATCCTGAATATGAAATGAATAACAAAAATTATTGCATAATAATATCATCTGGAAGATCTCAAAGAAACCATCACTTTGTAGTAATTATAGTTTTTAGTAGTTTTAATTTGCTTGTTTATGCCCTTGAGTCAGTGTTGATTCCTGGCTAATATGTGGATAAGTTCTTTTTTGTGGATAAGCAGTTTTTTGGGCAAGTTTTTTTTCCCAGAAGTGTTTTGACATTACTTGCTTCCTAAGGCTGAGAGAGACTGACTGGTCCTAGGGCACCTGGCCATATGGCTAAGGCAGGACTAGAATTTCCAGTCTCCTGTTTTTTTAGTCTGGTATTTTTAACCACTTTACCAAACTAGCTCTTTGTCAGGTAGGAATAATTCATGATTTTTCTACAGCTTGGTCAAGCTGATTTGGCAAATCATTTATTTGCTTACACAATTATCAATTTACTGATTGATTTCCGTTAATAATTTATTCAATTAAATTTAATATGTCATTTTGCTAAGATGAAGGCAAGTGACATAACAGTTTAATAAATAAATTTAATTTTGTTAGAAAAATAGAAACTTTACTACTTGTTAAAAAACAGATTAAGCTCCTCTCCCTTAATATCTTTCATTTGTAGCTTCGCTGATTAATTATTTCATTAAAATAGTTTCTAATTGATTTCATATCAGGGCCAGGCAGCTTTTAAATGGTGCTATTGTACAATATTATTGTTTCTTTTGCTTCTCTACAGAGCAAGCAGGGGTGGGAACGGGTAGGAAGGTGGTCAAAACGGTCATAATGGAAGCTGCAACCATGTGGCCCAAGTCCTGCCCTTGCTGATGCTTGATCAAAATATTTGGTCACAGGGATTGATCATATGGTTATGGCTACCATATTAACTTAGAGACACCCTGTCAATTACAAAATAGGGAAGAGATCAGGAGGCACATAAGCAGAGGTGTTTGGGGAGGGCAAATGATGAAAACAAGGTTGTACTGTTGCATTGTAAACTCCACCCCTTTTCTATCTATCACACATAGGAAAGGGATGGAGCTTGGGTTATTTTGATGAGAAAGTACAATTTTACAGAGGCTTCCAAGAAGCTGTGTTGTCAACTACAGTACTCAGCTTTCTATGAATATATGCTGACCCATTTTTCTTTCACTTTTTTTTTCCTTTTAAAGACAACTGAGTTTTTAAATAAAAATATCGGAAGAGGAATTCAGAATTACTATGACGACTTGGACTTCAAAAACATTATGGATTTTGTTCAAAAGGAGGTTTGTTTTTCAGTATCAACTCAATCTTGCCCAAACTGCCATAGATTCATTAATATTCTAGCAGTTGACAATATATTTTCCCCTGTAGTGCCTTCAAAATTGCCAGAATTTCAGGAGAGACATACTGGATTTGGTGATTTGGTGATTGCACACAAAGTCTCAAAAATAATTTCAGTTTAAAAATGCATTGTACTATGGTGTACATTCAGAAAAATAAAATTCATTTGATAGTAAAGTATTTAAAAGCTTTTGTGGAAATCTGCCAGAACTGCAGGCCATTTCTGCTGCTTCCATGAGCAACTTCCATTGAACATAATAAAATTAATGGGTGACATCCAGTTGATTGCAAACAGAAGCCATCTATCAGCAGAAAGAGAAAGAAAAATTATTTTCTCTAGTTCCTTCTAACCATGATAATCTCTATTAGTTTATGTTAGTCTTGACTCACATACACCAGATTTCATCTCTGATGTATAACATCAGTTATAAAACTTGGGTGCTTGTGTGGCTTTCTTCATGGCAATATATAGTTTCTATTTAACTATATATAGCTTTCCCACTGATTTTGATAACTAGTCTGTAGCTATATAGAGAAAATTCTTCATTAGCCTTTCTAGTGCCACTGCTCTAGAAATAGTGGATGGACAGGAAGTCCTTTCTCACATGAGGTAAGAAAAGGGATAACTGGCAATTTCCCTTCTCTATTTCAATGCATTGCTATAGAAATAATATATTAGGTATTAATATGTCTGTAAGAGTGACACATTGCCATAATAAAATTATGACATGATAAAATTATGATAAAAGACTACCAAAGAATGGAGATTTATTTGTTAATCATTTACATTACAGTATTACAAGTTACAGCATAATTATAAACATATTTGATCTGAATATAAGCCCCACTGAATTCAATAGAATGAAAGCCTGGATGGAGTTGAATGTTTTGATCAATAAGAAGTTTGTTGAAACCTGAAACTCTTAGTAAAGGAAATAGGCTGTTAAAATTCTCATGAACTTGTGAATCCCCTATGATCGTATAGATACATTGGAACACAAGCTGAATGGAATGAATGTGAGGTGTGGAGGAGCAGTGATATTTTTATTATAATTTATTATATTATGATATTATAATATTATTTTAAACATAATTAAATTACAATGGCAATCTTCTTTATTTGGAAGAAAAAATAAATTGAATTTATACAATTTTACTTCTTTCCAACTCTCACATTTTTTCTGTGTTTATTTATGTTAGGATTCAAATATGCATTGGGATTTTCAAAGATCTTTTAAAAAATGTAACCATTAAATTTTTTTACATTTCTTTATTTTTGACCTTAATGCTGTTATTTTTAAAATTGAAACTAACTCACATCCTTCATAATTCAACAAATGTCTTCCTGCCTACTGGTCTACATGTACACAGATATAGGCAACATACCCACAATATACTCCTTAATCACTAACCTTTGAAATATACAATAGTTTGGGATTTGACTGAAATTTAGTCAGATCAAATCTTAAGGCCTTATTTCCCTATAGAATCTTTTCCAAAACTGGTTTTTGAATATTATTGCTTATCACATACTACAGTATATAACCACTGTTAACAGGTATTTTTTTCCTTGACTGGACTATGATTTCTAAATGAGGAATACTTACATTCTGCAATGATACTAAATATGCTACTTTATAATATCCCTTTCTCTTAAAGTTCAAGTGTTGTGGTGGAGAAGATTTTAAAGACTGGTCAAAAAATCAGTATCATGATTGCTCTGCTCCAGGACCGTTAGCTTGTGGAGTCCCATACTCTTGTTGTGTTGCAAATAAGGTAAAAACAATGCATTATTCTCAATTAATTGGGAAACTTTTTTAGTGTTTGTCACATTGTGTAAAATCAATAGTTTTTCTCTAAAAGCTAAGCTTATCAACAAAAAGAATCATCTGTGGAAACATTCATAATAAAGGTGCAGAGAAGAGCAACAAAGATATAAAGGGTATGGAGGCTAAATCATATGATGAGGAACGATTGAAGGAACTAGGTATGTCTAGTCTAATAAGGAGGACTAAGGGAGATATGACAGCAGTCTTCAAGTCCTTGAGGGACTGTCACAGACATGAGGGAGTTGATTTATTCTTCAAAGTACCTAGTAATGGATAGAAGATCATTAAAGAGAAAGCTAACCTAGAACTAAGGAGAAATTTCCTGACAGTGAGAACAATTAATCAGTTTACCTCTGGAAATTGTGGGTACTCCATTACTTGATGTTTTCAAGAAGGGATTGGACAGCCATCTCTCTGGAATGGCATAGGGTTTCCTTCTTGAGCAGGAAGTTGGACAAGGAAAACCTTCAAGGTCCTTCCCAACTCTCTTGTTCTATATTCTGTGTTCTATCAATCAATTTGTTCGATATGAATCAGTTTGATATATGGTACTATTTAAAAGGCTAAGAAAGCAGAAGTAATAATGGGTGACTTTGTGTTGGTTACGCTCTCTTAGGTCAGATGGTACTGGCAGACTGGTTCCACAAATGTTGCCAAGAAACATTTATGCATGTAGTTGCTAGAATTCTAGATTGACTTGAAGAATTACAACACACAAAGATTGTATGAAACAAATAGAAAGAAATCATAATTCACTGTTATATAGAAATAGCTTTATGGATATTAGGAACATAGATTCTAAATAAAATTTCCCTAACGAGAATTTGAATAAATAGGATAAATCTAAAAATAAATCTTTTTACTAGACTACACATGAATAAATCTAAAAACAAATTAATTTATTTGTATTGGGCTTTTTTACTGATAAAGAAAAAATTTGCTTTATTAAAAATATTTTTGAAGCTAGTGAAGAGCCAGATTTTTTTTCCTTCCAGCATGTCATTGAGGCTTATTATATGATACAACTCTTTTTGTGACAGTCACAAATGCACTAGGAAATATGGCTTTTTAAAGGCCATACAATTTTAATAATAAATTCATATCCAGAATATGTATTATTACAGTTCATGAACAGAAGTAAATCTGGGTTCAGTAATGCTAAGTTTATAGTAATTTAGCTCTAGGCAATAGTTTCTGGAGATAAACTATCTATAATGCTCCGATACAATTATCAATAAGAAAAATGTAAAGAGTCTATTATCAGATAATACCAATACCAATGTGAGGGTAATACCTACTGTGTGTTTTTCAAATACCTTCAGAAGGATAAAAATAGCAGTGTTCTACTTATAAAATTGACATTATAAACACCTATAATAATACTCCGGAACATCTTTTCAAAGCTGTCTTGTATTATACACATTTATCTGAAAGATGCCGCACCACTACTCTAAAAATAAATCAAGCCAAATAAATATTAACTGTTTGACATAGTTACCAAAAGTAGCTTGTCTTTTTCACTGGAAAAATACAAATGTGAGCAGCAGTTATTCATTTATTCTATGGTCATGGAAAAATATAATTAATATGGGAGGTTGGTGTCTTTATTTTTGGGCAAGTTTCATGGAATAGATAAGATCTGAATAATAGGCTTTGCCACTTCAGTGAAAATATGTTGGGATAGTGTAAACAAAGGCTTTTCAAGCCCAGGAAATCTTGCCAGATCAAAAAAGCTGACTTTTTTGCTATCTATAATAGTATACTTATCAGGCCTACTCAAGTCCATTTGCAGGGCTGTCAAACTGATGGCCCGCGGGCTGGATGCATCACATCATTGTTTGCAAAGGCAAACAATGATGCGATACGCAATCGAGTTTGATACTGTGCTCCAGCATAAGACATTTGATTTTGCATCATTATCCTGGGACACGTATATTGCCAATGTTCAACTAAGTACAGTAGAGTTATGAAATATCTGACACAGGATAAAGCTGAATATGACTCAGTCCAGATCCTTTCCCACACCTTAAGAAATAGGAATCTAAGGGCCAATGTTTGCAAAATTAAAGGTTGGCTGTGCTCTAGGCTAATGCTAAAGATACATTACTTTATAGCTATCTGGATGCTTGTATTGCTGGGTTAAGCTTGACTAACGGACTCCCAGACTTACCATTAAGCATAAAAGGGCAGGAATGCAAATAATCCTAACACTATTCTTAATAAGTCCTATTTTGTAAATATTCATTGTGGTAAGTAGAGTAGAAAAAAATACATGGAAGTTAGCAGATGGTTGGCATCTTAAATGTCTCATGCTGCTTGTCAAAACCTTATGACACTTTTAGTTTTCTTTTAATACTTTGATCTTTGTACAGGTAGGCATACATAAGAAATACAGGTAAAAATACAGACTTAACAACCATAATTGAGCCCTAAATTTCTGTTGCTAAGTGAGACAGTTATTAAATGAATTTTGCGCCATTTTACGATCTTCGTTGCCACATTTGTTAAGTGAATCATTGCAGTTGTCAAGTTAGTAACACAGTTGTTAAGTGATCCAGTCTTCCCCATTGGCTTTGCATGTCAGAAGGTTGCAAAAGGTTGCATTGACTCAGGGCACCGTCATAAATATGAACCAGTTGCCAAGCATCCATATTTTGATTATATGACCATGGGATGTTGTAACAGTTTTAAGTATGGAAAATGGTCATAAGTCACTTTTTTCAGTGCCATTGTAATTTTCCATTTATAAATGAATGGTTATATCAGTGGTGGCTAACCTTTTTGGGCTCCTGGGCCAAAACTTGTGTGCACGCTCACATGCCAGCACCCAGAAGGCAATGTGCATGCCCCCTCACGCCCACTTTGCATGCGTGCGCAACCCTCCCCACGCCGCCGCACCTGCATTGCGCCTCCCAGCTGATTTTCGGCCTGTTTGAGGCCTTTTTCTGCCTCCCAGAGGCTCAAGAACAGCTTCTGCAGCCTTTGCAGGCCGAAAAATAGGCCCGTTTCATCACTTCCGGCCTGCAAAGGCTGCAGAAGCTGTCCTCGAGCCTCTGGGAGGCTGAAAATCAGCTGGGAGGCCGTGCATGCGCAATGAGGTAAGTTTACCATCATGGGATTATATGTCAGGGACTACCTGTAAGAATAGCTAAATCTTGGCATTAATCTGTTTATTCAGCTGCCTGATCGATATACTGGGAGCTAAATCTTAAAAGCCTTGTGGTAATGCAGCTGTAATCGTCCCCACTCATGGCTTTGGGTAGCTTCTCTCTTTGACAGAGGTTCTTCATCTTATTGGTGGACACTGGTGGTTTCTGAGACATTGAAAAATCCCTGTGACAGATATAGTAACTAGCATATTTATATGTGCTATGTTTTAGGAGCATATAGTAGCAGGGCACCCATGGGAGTAGGAAAATAAAGTCAAGGAGGTGCATGTGACTAAGAAATGGAAGGCCTCCCCCTTTTGATATGCATTGTATAAAAAAAACAAGCGGGGATTTAACTGGTTGTGGCTGCCCTTTTGGCTTTTTTTGCTCTCCTGGAACAACTCTGGATACCGTAGTAGAAACTTTTAAATCACACTGACGCTTGTGATATAAACCAAAAGATCTTTGTCTCACAACAAAGAAATACTGTCGAGGAAATTTATATATTCATTATAAATTTAAATTGATAAATTGATAATGACTATATTTAAATAAATTGGACAAGCATGTTCCAAGTATTTGAAGATAGTACTTAGGTAGGAAAGGGTTATTTGGGTACTATGTGAAACAACTGACATGGGTGGAAATTGTGGTTTTTTAAAATAGATTCCCTTATTTCAGAAGGGTTAGTATTCAGAGTATAATCCCAAATAATTTGTAACTTACTTTGCTCAATTCAACTCATGTTATTGAATGCTCTTGTTCAAGATTTAAATATATGGAACAACAAATCTGGAATTTTCAGGTGTATTTGGGGAAAGATTCATGGCTTAAACCTTTCACAAGCTGTTTTCAAGAGAAATAGTGGTCTAATGAAATCAAGTTTCTGGAGGAAAATGGTTGAATGGCCAAGTATGTACAGTAAATCAACAAACTGAAATGTACACTTAAACAAATATTATAGATGTCAAAGTTATGTATAAAAGCTGGAGCATTTGGATACTAATAAATTTTATCCCATTTACAATTAATTGTAATAATTTGGATGCAGGGAGGTTCCAAATATACTTCCTCTTGAGATATTAGAAACCTAAAAAAATATTATTAAGAAAGTTAATAAAATTATTTTAAAAGATATTTAAAAACTTGGCAAACCTGAATAGTGATTTTTCACCTTTTAGTGTTTTTGTTAGCTATTTGAACATTAACAGAAAATGTTTTTCATACAAGTGAATATTTTTTACTCAAACTATAATACACATAATGGGTTTTAATTTTTCTTATTTCTTTAATTTTTACTTCAGGAAAAGTAAAAATGTGATTATAATTTTTATATCAAGTTCTAAAACAAGCTACGTAAATCTGTTCATATTACATTGTAAATAAATGTGTTTATATGTGTTTTTTCCTCCAGACAACGGTCATTAATACCATGTGTGGATATAAAACGATTACTGAAGAGGTAGGGAAATGAAATATTTTATATTTATATATATATATAAATAAACAACTATAATGACATGGGAAAATACCCGAACAAAGCTGAATACCATACATGTAAGTACCCGCAAAAACTTCACACACACACACACATATAATTTAGCATTTTATAGTCAAAGCGTTCCCAGAAGTAACATACGGCTGTGAGAATTGGACCAAAAGGAAGGCTGAGTACCAAAGAATTGATGTTTTTGAATTGTGGTGTTGGAGAAGCTCTTTGATGGACTGCAAGGAGATGAACTCAGTCAATCCCAAAGGAAATCAACCCTGAAGGTTCTTTGGAAAGATAGGTAGTGAAGTTGAAGCTCAGATATTCTGGTCACCAAATTAAAAGAGAGAACTCATTGGAAAAGACCTTGATGTTGGAAAAGATAGAAGGCAAAAGGAGAAGGGGATGGCAGAGGAAGAGATGGTTAGATGGTGTCATTGATGCAGAGAATATGGGGCTGGGCAAACTGAAGGGGGCAGTGGAGAACGGCATAGTCTTTGTGGTTGCGAGAAATCAGACAGGACTTAGTGACTGAAGAACAAAATTTAGCACTTAACAATTTTAAGGACAGCTAACTTTATGCATTTTTAAAGGGGATAATAGCCATCCACTACTTTCTTTTGTCTTGTGCTCTTTATTTTGTTTTGGCAAATACACCCACAAAAAGGACAGTACATAAATTCTAATGTCCTTTGTGATTAAAAGCTTGATAAAAATACTGGCTTCATGGAAACAAACAAAATGTTCTTCATGGAAACAGACAAAATCTTCAAGGAGAATAGGACAAAATGCAAGGCACATCCAGATTTTGAGAGGTAGTGTGGGATAGCATTTAGTTTTAATTGCTACTATATAAATAATATCAGCCATAAAACAAGGAGTGAATTGCACATCCTTTCTCGTGTCCCTTCATGATTTAAAATTAGGACCCTTAAATAAAATGCAAATACAATTTGAATAAATAAAATATTATTCATGTCAAATAACATAAAAGTTTTATTAGGTAATGGCCTATGGATTTCTCTAGTCAGGTTTATTTATTTATTTTATTTGTCAAGCGATTATAAGATAGCAGGTATAAGTATAAACATAGTTATAGTATAAACTACATACATAGTTATGAATACATGAAATGGATACATATAAGAAAAATAAAAAGATCACAATGCATTTAACCTCTCATCATGGTTTAATATTATTATACTGACCACGGTATCTTCTATAAAGATTGGGAGTCAGAGGCGTCGTGCTCCTCAGTTCTTGTGGTGGTGCTAGGGGAGTCAGCATGGTGGGTGCTCAATTGTGGGGTGCCTCAAACGCAAGTCCCTCTCCCCTCCTACTATTTAACATTGACACGAAACCACTGAGAGAAGTCATCCATTAGTTTGAGGTGAAGCACCATCAGTATGATGACACACAGTCTTATAGCTGGAGAGATGGTAGAAATCTTGATTTGCCTTCCATAATTTTCATAACATCCATATGCAATATGAAGCTGTCCAGGTATGCCCATTATCTCAAAGTGCCAGATGGGGGAATGCTTTCTAAGTAAAAAAAAATAAGTTGGCCTGAATGGAATTCCTTGGAGAGGAAGTTCTACAAGAAAGGTGGTAATCAAAGCCACTCTTGCGATTTTGTTGTTTCCCCAACACATCAGTCTAAAATGGTCAAATAGACTTTGGTCATGGGCACTCAGAAGTCTCAGCCACGCCAAGGCTTGTCTCAGGGAAATCTGCTTGTTAAAAAGCAGAGTGGTCCCCATGTGGCCCAGGGGCTGCTCAAAAGACTGGATTTAGGCACACAGCCATCCAACCTTCCAGCACAGAGGGCAGCCAGGTGCTCTTCTGAGGGACTTTGGGGCCAGCCAACTTATCTCTTTGCCTGCAATGGGGGAGAGCAACGAGAGGAAAGCTGGCTGTGTCCAGAGAAAGAGAGAGTCCATCTTGGGTCCCAGCAGGCTGAAGGGCCGCGTCAAGAACCTCGCAGGAGAGCCGGAGATGGGGTTTCCTTGCCCAGCCGGGAGGCTTTCCTTTCCTTTCCGGGAAGAGTAGAGCCCCACAGCCTCGGACCCCTGCCCTGGCTGCCTTCCTGCCTCCTGTTGGGCCCCCAAAGCTCCTTGCCTCGAACGAAGCCTCCAGGGATTCTTAACAGTTTAGTGGGTGGTCTGCATAAAATGTATTAGAGCTGTAGGCAATTAAGAAAGGGGAAAACCATTTGCTTTCCCTGCATTGTTAACAAGGTTGCAATTCATTCCTTTACAGCGCCTGAGTGTTCAGCACATCATATATGTCAGAGGATGTACAAATGCTGTATTCATTTGGTTTACGGACAACTATGCTATCATGGCTGGAATTTTGCTGGGTATATTGCTTCCACAGGTAACTCTTTTTCTAAGACAGACAGAGTATTGCCCTTCCTTCCTTCCTTCCTTCCTTCCTTCCTTCCTTCCTTCCTTCCTTCCTTCCTTCCTTCCTTCCTTCCT
>JANHFN010009711.1:161392-176624 GCA_032468175.1 Toxicocalamus goodenoughensis
GAGGGGGGGGCAAGGGAGGTAAAAATCGCCCTCAGTGACGATAGGCGCGCGGAATAAAATGCGGGGGGCCTGAAACCCGCCCAGCAGTCCCAGGACGCGGCCGCCTCTCCAAAAGGACAACGCTGCGCTCTTTTGCGCGCGCCCGAGGCGCCAGGCGGCCCGGCATTACAACTGAGGCGAAAGAGGCGGTTTCCCACCCCCACCCTCACCCTCACGGGAGGGTTGCTGGGGCCGACGACCAGCCAAGGGGCTCGCGTGGCTGGGGCGAGCCGCCGCTTTCTGATTGGCTTCCCTCGGGCGGCTAGGAGCCGGCACGCTCCCGGCCGGTCTGATAAGCTCAAGCGTGCCAAAAAGCGGGCAGGCGTGGCGAGGGCCGGAGGGAGGGGACAACCCCCATCTCCATGCCGCCCAAAGGGGGAAATCCCACACTGGGTCAGAGCGCCATATATATTATATATATATAAGGAGCCCCGCGGCAGGCGTGTGCCCAACCCGCAGCCTGCCTCTCCTGCCGTCGGGGAAGGCGCGCTCCTCTCCTCTCTCGCCTCCAGCCTGGGCTTCTTTCCTAAGGCAGAGCTTCGGCGTCGGCTCAGGTAAGCAAAGGCAGCCGCCGCCGCCGCCGCCTCTCGGCGGAGATGCTGTAGCTCTTCGAAGGCTCGTCTTCCCGCGGCGGGCAGCAGAGGCGAACGCTCTCTGCTTATGCGCAGAGGCGCCCTTGTGAGAGAAGCAACTCAACTCCCAAGGGCCGCGGGAGAGAGTCTTAAGGGCCGAACCGCCTTCGGGGAAGGGAGGCCCGGGGAGCCTCCCGCCTTCCTTGGCGGGTCTTTCCCCTTCCCGGCGCGCGCGGGCCAAGGGGCCCTTTTAGCCGGGGTGGGGGGGTGATGGTGGTGTCCCCGGACAGCGCCTCGCCCTTTTCTAACGGGGCCTCCGCCCTCTCCGCTCTCTTCTCAGGATGCCTCCGCAGACGGTCTCTTCGCCAGCCTCGCGGGAGGCGAGCGAGGGAGGGACGCCCTCCTGGGCCACCTCGGACGATGACGACGACGCCTTCTCCTCCTCCTCTCCCTCACGCACCGCCGCCGCCCGCCCGCCCGCCTCTCCCGGTCCTGGCCTGCTTGTCCTGGAGGCCGCGGGCGAGCGGTCGGGCCGCGGCGGAGCGCCCTGCGAGGGAGGCGGCCCCTCCAAGGCCAGAAGCCGTCGAGGCCGCGGCAAGGGCAAGGGCGACGGTCTCGGGGTGAGCAGGGCCAAGCGGAGCCGCCGCATGAAGGCCAACGACCGCGAGCGCAACCGGATGCACAACCTGAACTCGGCCCTGGACGCTCTGCGCGGCGTCCTGCCCTCCTTCCCCGACGACGCCAAGCTGACCAAGATCGAGACGCTCCGCTTCGCCCACAATTACATCTGGGCGCTCACCGAGACCCTCCGCCTGGCCGACCACAGCGCGCTGGGCCGACCGACTCAGGAGGCCGCTTTCCCAGCGCTCGACGGCTGCGGTGGCAACCCCGAAGGCCCCGCCGCCTGGCTCTGTCCGTGGGACTCGCCCGGCTCGCAAGAGAGCAGCCTTAGCCCGAGTGACTCTGCGGAGGAGGCGCGCCCTTTTCGCCCTCCCGGTCTCAAGCTCCCTCCCCAGGCGGCCTTTCCGGACTTCGTCTGAACTCCGTGCTGCCTTGCGCACGAGGTCGAACCGTGGCCAGGATCCCGGGCGCACAGGGGCTGCTGGGGAGGGGAGGAGAATCCCTCCCTTCAGAGCCTTAGCCTTTGCCTTAAATAGGGACGTCTCTGTCCACTTCCCTGCACTTTTACCCCCCAAGATCCTTCCTCTCCCTTCCTTTCCCGGAGAAAGACGCCAGCACTTAACGCAGGGCTGATCGAAAGAATTGGGATTCAGTGCCAAAGGGGTTCCTTCCCTGGTGTGATTGAACCATAAAACCTGGCTGTCTGATTTGAGAGATAGACTGCCTGCCTTTAACAGGTTCTGGGATTCAGCTGCTGGCTACTTGGCTGTTAAAATACTAGAACAGTTATTTCTCTACTATGATTTCCACTACAGCTGAAAACTTTTGGAGTGTCCTTAAATGACTCCGTGAAGTACACTTGTCTTTTGAAGGTGCTTTTGCCCAGACTTTTGCTAGTGTAGGTTCCAGACTAATTGGTCGTTCTGGGATGTCTAGGGAGGAGGGAGCAAGAACAGGGAAATCTGCTTTAAACCTAGCTCTTAAGTCAGTCAGGCGTAGACTCCCCTGTAAACTCTGGGATGAAGTTTTGTCACACTTTGCTAATTAAGGTCTTCTAATTATTTGGAGTATATCTCCCTTGGAAAGGTTGCCTCACTTTATGTTGCGTGTGCAAGCCTATTCAGGCACACATACCGGTGAGTTTAATGAGACAAGTTTTGAGATAACTCTAAAGAATTGCAACCCTCCCAATACCTGCCTTTCTCAAGTTACAAGTGATTTCCATCTTTGAGGGTTGTCCAGGTGATGCAATAGCACTTTTGAAACAATTTGTGTGAACAACCTGCTAAGAATGTAAGGTGGAAGCAAACTCCCATCAATTTAAATATGTACTCAATTCTTCTTACATTGAAATCAATAGGATTTAAGTCTTGGTTGGGTTGGGCAATGGACACCCTGTTCCCATCTCCAGCACACTCGCAGGCAAATCAGCTCTGTGCTGGATGTAGCTCTTCAAAAGTTGCTGAGTTCAGTTGGCAGCTAATTAATTCTGAATATCAAATTGCCATCACTTCTTTTGATAGAAATCCTCTCTGTGTATTGAAAGATGGATAAACCTGCCCTTTTATGGTATTCGCAAATCACCCAGAGAGTACTTAATTAAGAGCACTTGATATAAATTATGAAGCCATTTTTCCTTTTAACTGTTCTGTGAGGGAATGATGTCCAGTGCAATTCTATACATGTCTACTCAAACCCAACTCCCCTTGCATTTAAATTTAATAACGTTTATTGGGACCAGTTGGTTCTGAAGTAGGCAGATAGATAGATTTAAACGGGAAAGAGGGAGAATAGCATTTTTCTTTTGAATGTTGCTTTTCTTGAAGAATACTTTGTTGAGACCCAGCTGCATAGCAGCAACTAACAGACTTTAATCTTAAAAAATGTAAAAGTATTTAAATAGGAAATTTCAGGGCTGTAGGCAAGACTGGAAATTATGTCCTTGAAGAAGGCATTGGCAGACCACTTCTGTATTGTTACCAAGAAATTATATGAACCTCAGAATATACTGACATCGGAAGTTAAGCTCAATTTGAGGTGACTATATCAACTTATTGGGGACTACAAACTGATGAAAGCCAGTTTGGTATAGTTGTTAAGATGCCAGACTAGAAACTGAGAGACTGAATTGTAGTTCCATCTTAGACACAAATCTAGCTGGGTGACCTTTGGCCAATCCCACTCTCATCCATCAGAAGAAGTCAAGGATAAACAACTCCTGAATTTTTTTTTTCAGGAAAATGGTATGGACTTGTAGCCAGGAGTCAAGAATGACTTGACACAAAGCAATCAGCAATAAGGCTCTTCCATTTTCTCTTTTGTGTGTGTGTGTTATTTGATTGTCTTTTTCTTTCTGTCTTGCCTTCCATCCCTTACGCATCCCTTAGTCATCCCTGTAGAGGGAAAGGTCACTCTAGAGATGCCTGCTACAAGCAATTCCAGACACTTTTAAAATGAAGCTGTCTCCACTTCCCCTGAGAATGAGAAGTAGCATAGGAATAAACTTAGATTAGTGTGTGTTATTTTGGAATAATGATTTTTAAGATGTTTTGTTTTGATCTTGGGTTCCTCTTGTAACTAAGAAATTAGTTGTGTGTGTGTGTGTGAGAGAGAGAGAGAAATCAGAAATGCCTATTCCTTTTAGGCAAAGCTTCCTATTTTCCTTTTTCTACTGAGAGATTGTAATTTATAAAAAAAACCATATTTATTGATTATATTATAAAACAAAGATATAAATATATGTGTATGTATATAAATTTATTAAAAGTTTGGTACCTAAGATTATAAATTATATGTTTTGGAGAAAGGTGATGGGAAAGATTAAAATTAATATTTACTAGCGATGGGACATTGAATTTTCTTTGGAAATCTTTGCCACTTTTCAATCTTCACAAGCACAGGGGAATTTTGAATGGCACTCAGTTCTGGGGCACCTTTGGGTGGAAAATATATTTTTTGCTTATCCTTTCCAGAAATAAAAGTCACCTTTGATATCTTTGGTTTTGAGTGTTCATTGTGTATGTGGGGAATCATTTACTTTTGAATAAAGATGACTTGGTATTTTTTGCTCCAATCAATTTGACTGCTTTGGAGTTACAGCCACTGCTGATGCGACTTCCGTAGTCTTCCCCACTGCCTTTCACAAGCATTCAAGAAAACCTACACTTTTTTCAGTGCTCATCTCTTAACTGATAGCAGCAGCTGTCAGCTCTCCATTTGAACAGGTTGTCCACTCATTCTCCTTTGTTTCTGTTTAAAATAAATGGATTGCTAGACTTGTACTAGATCAAGTGGTATGTACTAATTTGTTTATGAGAATAAAAGCAGGATGGAAGTTTCTTTATGTCTTCATGCCAAAGAAAAGGTAAGGCTACTTCAGAATTGGGTGGACAAATGGACAACAGGAAATCAACTGGCTGTAATGGTTAATTATGTTTCATAAAACTAAAACTCAGGAAATCACATTTAATGCAAATTTGATCCAATATGTTTCAAAATATGAATGTTGATTTCCAGTATTCTGTTGAGTAGATGGTCCAACCACTTCCTATAGAGCAGAGGTCTCCAAATTTGGCAACTTTAAGACTTGTGGACTTCCAACTCCCAGAATTCCTCAGCCAGCAAAACCCCTGTTCTAATCAAATGAAATTTGGAAGATGAGCAGGTTATTTTGGGATCTCCATCACTATAACTTCATAAAACTGCCCTGTTTGATTCAAAGATTTAAAAAACAGCAAAAGTACTGGAAGTTAAAGTCCACAAGTCTTAAAGTTGCTGAGTTTGAGGACCTCTGCTATAAAGGATCCCTGGTAGGAAATGGAAACAGAAAACCCAAATAGATCAATATTATCTTGAGAATGGAATGTGCATATCCATTCGTGTTCCTTTTGGTATCTTCAAAGGTTTTATTTTATTACAGGAGCTAAGTGCAAAATGTTGGTTTTACTGTTCCATTGTAGGAGGCTGTAAGTCAGAGCTGGCTGGAGAATTCTGGGAGTTGAAGTCCACAAGTCTTAAAGTTGCCAAGTTTGGGGACCCCTGCTGTAAATAAACAGATGGGAGTCAGTTTTGTGTAGTGATTGGCACCAACTAGAAACCAGAAGGACATGAGTTCAAGTCCTGATTTAAGCACATCGCTAGCTGGATGACCTTGGGTTGCCTGTGAGCTCTAGGAAGAAAAAGGCAGGGGGAAACCATTTCTGAAATCTCACCAAAAAAGCTGCAAGAATTATCCAGATAGTTGCTAGGTGTCAACACAAATCAGAAGGCACCCACTGCCAAAAATAAATACATTGCAAATTACCTGGAAGATGAATATATATCATGGGTGGAACAAGCAAGTCTTGCTAAGCCAATTAGATTTCTCAATAGTAAATTTATTTTCTGGTTAATATTTGGCACACTCATATAAAACTTAAGGTGAAGTCATATTTTAAATATAGCCTGTAATATAACGGGCATTCCCATAAGTTATAACATTGCCTTTCAATATTATTATAACAACGTAGGAAAAATGTGAGAAGGGTTTTCTTTTTCTTCTCCAAACAGGTTCTGTTGATTGATTTATTTGTAGCCTCTGATACCAAAACTCTCTCCAGTGGTCCTGAAGCTGCTTTTTTCCCTCTTTCCCCATTAAGATGGCACTATGCAAATTAATATGATCTATTCTGTGAAAAAGAATGTTTCCCACTGATAGCTTTTAAGCATAACTAGACAATCTATGCCCTGTTGGGTCATTGTTTCAGGGATATTTCCTTACCTAAAGAGAGAAACAGAATCACCAAGGATGGGCAAAAAAGCATTGAGAGCAGGAGTGACTTTTAACTTTCTGTCAGCTTCCCCATTGATTTTACCTTGTAGAAAATGACTGGATCCCTTGGAAATGATGATGTGTCCACGAGTAATCACAGTAGGACAGCAGCACTGAAGTGGCCACAACTTGGCAAATTTAATTTAGTTTACTTTATTGTCATTGCACCTCATACAATGAAATCAAACCCCATCTTCAGTGCACATCATGACCATGAAAATAACAAACAAACATCCTTCACACAAATTTAATTCCCCCTGGAGTCATGGATCCTGACTTTCGGACACATTCTTTAAATTAGCCCATTTGAAGTATGTTGGTTTAAAAATGGTTGCCCTATGGTGCACCATTTCGTCCAATTGTAAGTTACAGACACATGAGTTTTAGTAATACATGCCAGCAGATAGCAGTGATAGCAGTGGCAGTAGTAATAATATTAACAACCAATTTCCATACACTCATTACTTCCATTTATAAAATTAAAGTAAGAAGTATAAGTGAGACCACATAGAGTAACAGAGATGATGCATAGGTGCATAAGAATTATTTACACCATGATGGAGCAATTCTGAACAGAATTGTTGGGAGAACTATCAGTGTATCAAAGGTGGGTGAGATGAGGAGTATAGAATAACATAATCTCTCATTCATTCTATCAGATGACATGTGAATAATATGTTGCCTGCACGCAACACTTGAAACGTTGCCCTTCACATTTTCTCAGCCATCTGATCAGAAAAAGGACAAAAGTAAGCAAGGTCAATAGGAAGCATCATGTAGGATTGCAATGCAAAAGATGATGGCGAATAGGATTTTGCTTGATTCTTCTTTGGTAGTTTCTCCTAAAAAAAAAAAAAGTCATAAAAACACACCTCAAAATTCCAGATGTTCACAACAGCTTACAAAAGTTGGGGAGAGCACGAGAGCTGGAGGCTATGTTAGACAAAGGTAAAGGTAAAAGTTCCCCTTGCACATATACGTGCTAGTCATCTCCGTTACAAAGCTGAAGAGCCAGTGCTGTCCAAAGTCGTCTTCGTGGTCATGTGGCTGGCATGGCTAAATGCTGAAAGCGCACGGAACGCTGTTACCTTCCCAGCAAAGTAGTCTCTATTTTTCTACTTGCATTCTAACATGCTTTCGAACTGCTAGGTTGGCAGAAGCTGGGACAAGTAACAGGAGCTCACTCCGTTACACGGTGCTAAGGATTCGAACCGCCGAACTGCTGACCTTTCTGATCGACAAGCTCAGTGTCTTAGCCACTGAGCCACTGCGTCTCCTTGTTAGAGTATTAAGCTGTAAACAGTTTCTTTCCAATTAATATCAATATTATTACCCTTGGGCTTCAATGAAATGCAGGCAGTAAATTTTGGACATTTTAAAAGCAGACTTAGGACTCTGTATATATTAATAATTGAATATATGTTCCCATCTAATCAAGGAAATGGAACTGCCAATTTGATAGCACTCCTTGTGTTGCCACCAAACTGCGTTAAAAGTTCTGCAAAAGTTTCTCAATTTATCTCAAGGATGACATATGGCACTAATCAAAACCTGGACAAAGGTTGAATAGCTAACATATATGTGAAGGACGCTGTTGTTCCATTCTTGGGGATTTGATTGAGTAGGCTAAGATTAATGGATGATTAGGCATGTTTGCTGGGCTCAGTGGAAGAGTAATAATTTTACCAGGAGTCTTTAGGCACAGCAAGTTATAGCTACAGCCTGGGGAAATGGCAGCAAGAAAAGGCAATAATTCATACAAATAGGCAGAGTACTAAACCTCTCCTTACATGAGATTGCATGAGACATTTCAAGGGATGAGTAGCCATCATGAGCTACTCTTGACTTTTAGAGGACAGGCAGAGCCTTGAAGATCTAGGTTAAGAGACACACCCACCCTCCCCAGGGCTTGCAAGAAGCAGGAGTTAAGGGAAGGGAAAGACAACAATAAAAGTTCTCACAACCAGAAAATTTCTCCATACTTCAAGGTTCTCTCTTCCACAGGCTTCTACCCATTACTTCTTTTTATGCTCTCTGGTGATTCGGAGAATAAGTCAACCCCCTCTTCTCTGGAATAGCCCCTCAAGTACTGGAAGACTGATATTCTGTCACCCTTTATCCTTCTCTTCCATAGACTAGACTTATAGTACCTAGCTTCCTGATCTGTTCATCATACAATTTAGCCTGCAGACCCTTTATCAGTTTGGCTGCTTTTCTCTGCACTTCTCCTTCTGCGTCCAAATGTTCTTTAGAATTGGAGTCTTCAGCCCGAGGCTTGGGTCTGTAATGGTATCCACTGATTTTTTTAAAATTTTGGTTCCACCTGACTACTTTAAAAAAAGATGAGAGGCTTGCAGACTGCAAAGCAAAATGTCAACTTCCAACATCTTCTTTGCGTCCAAGAAGGCCATCGTTCCCAGGGCCATGCTTAAGAATGGGTAAGGGTAGCATAACCTCAACAGCCTAAATGCACCCAACAGGCGGTGGGATTCAAATGTGTTTTACTACTGGTTCTGTGGGTGTGGCTTGGTAGGCGTGGCAGGGGAAGGATACTGCAAAATCTCCATTCCCTGTCCACCCCACTAACCTGCTTTCCAGCTCCGTTCTCCTGTGCAGGGCAACAAAAGAAGACCCAGCCGATCAGCTGGGACTCGGGAGGCAGGAGATAGATGGGGGTGGAGCCAGTCAGAAGGGGTATTTGCCGGTTCTCTGAACTACTCAAAATTTCCACTATCGGTTCTCCAGAGCTGGTCAGAACCTGCTGAATACCACCTCTGCATCTAACAGGCTAAAAAGCTTGGATATTTCATCTGTAAAACCTTAAGCAGAATGTTTCTGACAGATCTGGGGATAAGACCCGCTCCTTTCCTAGAGCAAGTAGGCAAAACCAAACCAAAATAACCAGCTATTGTGCCAGTTAAAGGAAGTAGAGAACATTCAAGCCAAAAATCAATATTTCAGTGCAGCTGTATACAGCTGTATATGAGAAACTGATCTGTGCCCCATTGGGATCTTTCTTTCATTTAGGAGGGAGAAGCTGTGGGTGTCCACTCTTGTGGGCCTGCAAAACCCAGATGACATGGCCAAGAGCATATGCTAGAGAGTCTCAATCTTTTCTTCATCACAGACCCCCTTTAAATACCTTTTGTGACCACAGACCATAGCCACGAACCACCAAGACTTCTCAAGATTCAATCATAACATTTCTTCAAGCCTTTGTAGACCCCTATGGCCATGATGGCAAACCTATGGCACGCATGCCGCAGGTGGCATGAAGAGCCATTTGTGTCAGCACGTGAGCTGCAGGCAAACTTATCTCACTGCGCATGCGCGGGCCTCACAGTTGATTTTCCGCCTCCCAGAGGCTTGAGGAAAACCTTTGCAGGCTGAAAAATAGGCCCGTTTCGTCACTTCCTGTATTTCCGGAAAAAGCAGAAGTGATGAAATGAATCAATTTTTCAGCCTGCAAAGGCTGCAGAAGCTGCCCCTCAAGCCTCTGGGAGGCTGAAAAAGGCCTCAAACAGGCCTAAAATCAGCTGGGAGGTGTAGTGCAGGTAAGGGGGCGGGAGGGATTGCATGCACATGTGCCGGGGATGGGGGTGCGCGCATTGCCTTCTGGGAGCTGGCATGTGAGCAAGCGCACACAAGCACGCACACAATTTTTGGCACAGGAGCCCAAAAAGGTTAGCCACCACTGCCCTATGGTAACATCACGGGCGCCCCCAGCATTCATGGACTACAGGTGAGAACCACTGGTATAGGATGCTGGGAGGAATTTCTGACCGACTAGCAATTTTATTCTGCTTAGAGTTGCATACTCTGGCACAGGTGAAACACAAGGGGGAGTACAATAAAGATCTAAACTAATATTATCATACTTAAATAAATAAAGCACACACTTCAAGTAGATTGTGCAACCTCCCTCACTGAAAGCATAATGAAAGCCAAGTCTTCAGTAATTTCAGTGTTTCATAATAGTGAAGGAGTGTACTATACTGTTACATTGAATTATATTGATTATTATAATTATCTCTCCTGTCTCTCCTCATATGTCACTGGGGTTTTAGGAATGTTAATGGTTTATTTGATACAGACATTTTGGTGTGTCTGTCAAAAGCAATCCAGACATGTTGCTGAACCTTCCTGCTTAACAAAGTTGGAGTATTGGTGGACACTGGAATAGGAAATCGTCCATTGTTGCAGCAACAACATTAACAAGATCGATTCCTTCTTGGCCAGAGATCGGTACTGAAGTTGATGGAAGTAGATGCTAGGAATAAATTGTTCACTATTAGACAGGGATAAATGTGGCTTCAATACCTGTCCCAGGTGACATCATAGTCCAATGTCTTGGATAAACCCACTTGGTTTATTAAGATATATGGATCATCCAAAATCTGTCTCTGCTAATACATAGTTTGCTCTTCTTCAAGTTACTGGAGAATTTGGCAAGATAAGATCTAGCCAATTGCCATTCATGTCCTATATCTGTCTTTGTCCAATCAGCTTTTTTTGGCTTTACAGAAAAAAGATGGCTGCTCCTCTTGTAGAGTTTCCCCCTCCTTCTGTAAGTCAAAGGCTTTGTCTGGGTTAAAGAATGCATAGCTTAAAAGCCATGAATCTTGGCTCCCCCCTCTTTCAGCCTCCCCACCATTAACTCCCCAGACTGAGTTTGTTCTAGGTAGATTTATTGCGCCTCTCTTTTCTCTGCCTTCTCCCACTGCTTCTTTTGCCATCCATCCCATAAACAAAGGGAGGCTCCTGGGCCAAAAAGTCAATTGTCATGCTAACTGATGTCAGATGGAGGCCTCTTGGCCAGCGAGTAAAGAGACCCTATTGAGGCAATTTGTAGAACAAAAGAAATTTGGTTATTTGGGGACAAAAGCACATGCACAGAGCACATAGCTCCATGCTTCGCCCCTCTAAGAAAAATCAGCCTTGCAAAACTGCAGCCTAAACTGGGATTGCTGTCTGTCTGAGATTGTTTATAACCTGCCCCTCTGAATGGCTTTTGTGGGGCATTTATTTTTATGCCCCCCTGTTTCCCCATAGGAAAGCTCGATTATTTTCTCCACCCCCTTATTTCAATATGCCAAGGGATGTTGGGGATATATTATGAGCGCTTTCATAAACTGATAAACCAGTGGGTCATTCTTAATGTCTAGGAGCTAGGCCTTCACCTCTGAAGCCAGGAATTCAGCTACTTTAATGAAGAGATGAATGCTTGTGTGAGGGATCTGGGCTTGGCTTCCTTGAATAGGTGTCCTTTGGCTCATTTCCCTGTAATTGTCTGACAATGGAGGAAGGGTAGAGGAACGGAATCAAAAGAATGGAGGATGGGAGGCATATGTAGGCATCTTGACCTGACACATTTACTGAGAAATACATCCCAATGATTTCAATGGGACACTTTTCTAGTCCAGCGAATTTAGAGCCAAGGCATTAGCTAAAGGTTACAAATTAATGAATGCCTACAGTGGAGGTTGGGGACCAAAAAAGAATTGGTGGGTGAGAGTCTTTAGTTCCACCTGCATATGCTCCAAGTTTACTCTCAGACTGACTTGCTTTCTTCTCCTGACCTTCATATATGCAGTGCCACTCATTGCTAAGTATCGGAACTGTGTTTCTTAACCTCAGCAACTCAGAGATGTATGGACTTCAATTCCCAGAATTCTGGCTCCAGGAATTTGGGGAGTTGAAGTTCACACATCTTCAAGTTGCTCTAGATAATTTTTTGATGCATCTTGCGATCTTTTCTTCCATCTTAATTGCCTCTCTTTCCAATGCATCTAAATCAGTCCAGGGCTTCTTGTTGGAACCTGTCCATTTATTTATTATTTAAGGAAAGTCATACTTTCCTTTTCAGAAGAATAATGCAGAGCATATGCTTCCTTCAATTCTCCATGTTGTTATCACAATCATTTGGATGTGTTACATTAGTTGTGGATGATGGTGGACACGTGTGGAACTGTGGAAAACCAATTTGATTTCTGGGCTGGGATCTTCAGTATTGCATTCTGTCATCCTCTTTGGTGTTGCAATAGTGGGGGAGCATTTGCATCATATAATACAAAACTGTCTTCTCTCATCTCAAGTACTTATGGAAGTCAAATCTGGCCTACAGAAATACTCCCATCTCATGACTTTCAGCATTTCTATCCTATGATCAGTCCCTTCTTAGTGAAACATCTCAGGTCAACTATTTTTGTAAGGACCTAAAATATTCAGCTAGTGGGTTGAATAGTATACAGTAGGTGGCTGGCATATTTTCTAACCCACTTGTTTTGGTATCCCTCTGTGAAGCAGCTTCTCATTCACTAGGACAGGAGTCTCCAAACATGGCAACTTTAGCTATGCCGGAGAACTCTGGGAGCTGAAGTCCACAAGTCTTAAAGTTGCCAAGTTTGGGGACCCCTGCACTAGGATGTTACATGTGTGTAACATGCTGCAAAAGTATAACAAATGCTGGATTTCTTCTAATGAAGAATAGCAGCGTATTGGCCACTGACCATGGTGCTGAAAAATAAGAGCCACGATTCTGATTTTTCAGAAATTCAAAGGATACTTGTGGATGTGTCATGCAGGAACCAAAGCTGCCTATGTAACCACATTGTTGTTATGGCTTGTTTGAAATAACTAAGATGGATCTTGGGAGGAGATATGCAGAGATTTTATTTATACTTATAGTTTGTTGTCAACAATGAGGATCCGTTGGCTGAAATTGAAAATTGATTGTAAGTGCCCTGGTAGTTGACTGGGCCTAAGAAATGTTTTTTTTTGTCCAGAGCTAAATTGTTTGTTAAGTAAATTGATTCAGGCTCAGAAAAGGAAGACAAAAATCTTTGGTTTCATATCCTTCACCGATAATTATTAATGTTTGTTTCAGGATGCAGGTGGAATATTTGTGGGTGTTTTGCAAGTCTGTTAGAGCTTTACAAATCACCTTGGTCTTTTCCTTATCTTCTTGCATGATTCCCTGCTAAAATATGGTATAATAAACTTGGATAGACTGGTGTAATTTAATAATTACATTATGTAGCATACCATCATTTTTGATTCATTCAATTCAGTACAGGTAATCCTTGATTTATGAGCACAATTGAGCCCATATTTTCCATTGTTAACACAGTTGTTAAGTGAATCACTGCTCTTAAGTGAATCACATGGTCATTAAATGAATCCAGCTTGCCCCATTGATTTTGCTTGTTAGAAGCTAGTTGGGAAGGGTACTAATGGTGATCACATGACCCCAGGGCAATGCAACTATCATAAATACATGTAAAGTGCCAAGCAACCAAACTTTGATCACATGACCATGAGGATGCTGCAATGGTTGTAAATATAAAAAATAGCCACAAGTCCCCCTTTTTCCAGTATTGTTGTAACTTTGAACATTACTAAACAAATGGTTGTAAATTGAGGACTTATGAATAATAGTTTTTGAGATACAAAATTCTTGCAGAATTTTACCCAAAACTGTTAAAAAGTCAGCCCTTTGAGGAAGACCAGATGAGGAAACAAGACATTGGTTGGACTATTGGAATTGTATTGTTGTAGGACAGAAGAACAAAATCTTGCTTTTGCCTCCTGTTATGCCAAACAAAATCAAGTTTGATTTTCTTCCTTATGTTACTTTCCTTCCTGGGGCTGAGATTTCATACCAATCTCTGTAATCCGCTAATAGTTTTCACATTTCTATGCTATCTTGGTCACTTCTGCACTGACCCTCATTAAGCCCACTGGCTTTATATGCCTCCAGCTTTTTTCCCATGTATCTTGAAAGCTTCGTGACTTAAAGAAATGGTGGCAGCTCCCTACGCATTGCAGATTTTCAAACATGAGTTGGATTTTATTCAGGGAATAGAAATGGAGTCAGGGAGGTGTGATGGGCAATATAGGAATTTGATAAATAATTAAATACACATGTGCCAAACTTTGTTCCTGCTAGGATTCATCTCATTATTTTAAATTATTTTATATCTTTTATATCCTTATACACTTATTTGACTTCTTTACTTTGAATAAAATTCTGTAAAGGTCTACCTAACTCACATTCCAACATATTGGCAATGGATCAGGTGATTTGGAAGCCAACCTTTTCCTCCATATATATTTTTGTATGTTTCACATTTTTCATCAATGTTAAGAGAATATTTTTTAAATGCATGTGGCTTCAATTTAAAGGGACAGCTTTTATCTTAATGAAATGAAGCCCTCCTCCCTCAGCTTCTTTTCACTATTAAAAATAATAACATCAAGTTTGTTTCCAAAACTCAAACAGTCTCTCTTCCTCATTCTTTCCCTCTTGTCTGCTATAATGACAATCAAAAGAGTTCTTGATTAGTTTTAAAACATGGTTATTCATTCACTGTCTGCCAAGCATAAAACTCCAGCTCATTTGTTTCCTTTCTTTGTGCAAATCACCTCGAAGGATTCAGGATTCTAAAGCCAGGGCCTGAAAACTTGTCATTCACACTTTTAACTTCTTTCTGTTGCTTTCTTTCTATTTTTTTTGTTAGGGTTTTTTTTTTGTGTGTGCTTTTTTTGTTCTCTGCTTCTTCTACAACTCCACCCTCTTTTGCAGTAACAAAGGGAAGTCTGGGAAATTCTTTAAAGCAGCCCTATCTTCCTTTAAGGCCTATATTACAAATAAGTAAGTACATTGCTGAAAAGCAACTGTGTGTGTATACTCCTTTTGAGTATATATGAATAAAAAAATAAAGTGGGGTTTTTATTCCATTCAGTATTAATAGTGGTTTATATTTCCAGTCATGATAGTATTGACATCAGTTAATTTGAGTTGAGGGAATGTTTGCATTTTGCAATATCACGTTGGAAATCTGCTATATCCTCAAATGAAGTTCTGCATGAATAATGTTGCTAGTCTCACTCCAAAGCTGCTATGCTTCCTTTCAACCCACAACTTGGTTCACAGATCCTAAACCATGGTGGGGTTAGTATGTTATGTTATGTAAGCTCAAACAGTCAGCCCTTTGAAGTAGTCTAGAGTCTAGACCAGGGGTCTCCAACCTTGGCAACTTTATATTTTTTTAATAACAGTTTTTTATTTTTTTTTATTTTACACATCTCTTCACATGAGCAACATAATTCCAGATTATAACACTTGTACATAGTCATACTTTCATTTCCATTAATCTTATATAATATCATCTCATATCATTATCCATTT
>JANHFN010009711.1:223207-235055 GCA_032468175.1 Toxicocalamus goodenoughensis
TGTGAAGGGACAGAGTTCCATCAACATAGTACTCTACCTTCTTCATTTATTTATTTATTTATTTGTTCATTTGTTTGTTTGTTTGATTTATATTATTGCCTATTTGCCCATGGCGACTCAAGGCGGCTTACAAGGTATAAAACCACATTTAAAAGAGTAAAACTATTAAGAAGAATCAAATAAATGAATATAATAAAATCCCCCCACCTCCCACCCCAGCGACAGCAGATCACACGAACCATGTAATGATCTCCATCCTGCTGTGGGTTCCCCAGGCCCGTTCATAGAACCAGGTCTTCAGTGCCTTCCAGAAGAGTGTTAGAATGGGGGCCATTCTAATCTCTGAGGGAATGATGTTCCAGAGAGAGGGAGCCACCATGAAGAAGGCCCTTCTTCTGGGTCCCATCAGGTGTATCTCCCTCGGGGATGGGACCTGCAGCATTCTCTGCCTCCCTGTTCTGATGGGTCGGGTAGATATAACCGGCAAGAGACGGTCCCTCAGATAGCCTGGTCCCAAGCCATGAAGGTGACAACTTATTCTAAATAGGGTCGCATTCTCTCAGATGAAACCGTTTGTTTTTTTCACGTTGTGCCTTCTTGTAACCAGTTGAAGGATAATAGCTTGAATAAATGGAATCGTATAGTTTGAAGAAGCCATCAAATCCAACCTCCTCTTCAGTGCAGGAATTCAGATTAAAGTCTTCCTGATGTTGGCCTTCAGAAAAGGCCTGAAAACCTAGTTCTGCCAACTGGCTTAATGGTAGCATCTCATTTTTGGAGGTGGCTCATAGATTAGTGGAAGATCCCACTTCCATCAAGTTTATGTGTTGTTGTTTTTAAAGAAAAATCCAACCTGGGAGAATTTTTCCAACAGCGAGAACAATTAATCAGCAGAGTAGATTGCTTTGCAGAGTTGTGAGCCCTCCATGGTTAAAAGTTTTCAAAAATAGACCGGACAACCATTTTGACTGGGATGGTATGGGGTCTCCTGCCTTGAGCAGACAATTGGACTAGAAGACCTATGATGTCCCTTCCATCTTTATGATTCTATGTACTACGTTTTATTTCAGGTGTAGGAAAACTGGCGGCCCACTGGCTGGATGTGTCATGTGTAGGCCACGCCCCACCCCAACTCTGCAAAGGCAAAAAACATCATGCTGATGTCACGTGATAGGATTCAGTTTGATACCCATGTTCCAGGGATGGGCTGCAACCGGTTTAACAACCAGTTCTGTGAGCGCGTGGGGGGGGGGCGCCTAATGCATGCTATGTGCAGGTGCACAGCATTCGAAAAGCACCAATTTGAACCTCTCCAGCTCACCTTCTAGCTTTCCCTGGTAAGTAGAACAGCTGATCCACTTTGCCGCATGAATCAGCTGAGCTGTAAAAGAAGGTGATGTAAGACAGGATAGCACAGGGGCGAGTAGGCAGGGCGAACTGATCGCTGTTCATGAGGTTTCACTAGAACCAGTCCGAACCTGCAGCTGCCCACCACTGCCGTGTTCTATTTGCTTTGCTGCTAATTCTAATTCTGACTTTGATGCTCAAAATTTGAAGGTTTTAATGTTTTCATTTATATCTCTATAACATTGTCAGCTGCCCAAAGCCGCTAAATAGAGAGAAGGATGGACTTTAAATTTAATAAATAAATAAAATAAATACATAAAACAAAGCACTACCAACAGAAGGGTTACCCACCCTCTGATTCAACACATCCAACAAATGGAAAGCCACCATATCTTTAGTGCAATCAGTTCCACTGTCAAACTTCGGTATCGTTGGGATGTTAGCAATTAGTCAGTCTCTGCTTTCCTACAACGTTGGTAATGTATTTATAATTTTCCCATTATAAATAGAAAGTATGACTAAAGTAGGGAGTAGAGGAAGTAGTTCAACCCTATGAGATATCTCTGCCGATCTCTCTAGCCCACATTTTACTTTTTAGGTCCAGAAGCATTCTTGGAAATAAAAATAAATACAAAACACCGATGCTTTGCTTCTCAGCATGGCAACTTTCCAATTGTTGTTCTCTCTCTCTCTCTCTCTCTCTCTCTCTCTCCTTCCCTCCCTCCCCCCTCTCTCTCATTAAAATGGTTTAAAAGAAATATAACATTCAAGAGACGAGGATATGGTTTCCAGTCCAACTCACGAAAAGCATGATTGCTTCCAACATGGGTCTGTTGAAGAATAATAAGTTTTTAAAGTTTTCCAGTTCCCTGAAGCAGAAAAGAGATGATTCTCTCAAATACCATGGTGGAACAGTTTTTGGCAAAACATTTGTCTTTTCTTCCTTATGTATCTACAGCAAAAAAAAACCAAAAAATCCTGTTTACTTGGGCAGTAGAGCCAGTATAAATATAGGCTGAAAGTTGGATGATAATTAGACTTACTGCTCATGCAGAACCTTTTATCCTATCACCCCTGAAGTCTAATTCATTTTAGAGTTACTCTGGCAAGGGAAGCAACCATGATATTAAATTGAAATAACTGAAGCTTGGACAAGGCAATGTCCCTTTGCCAATGTCAATAACCAGCCAAAGTTATGTGTTCTCAGCACATTTGGGGTATATAGGAAGTGACCATGGGCTGCAGAGGATGGGAATGGCAGAGGCCAGAGAAAGTAGCAAGACGTCCTTGCAAATCTTAGAAGAAAGACAGTGGAAGGAAGGCACAATCTTGCAATTTCCTAAGATTTCTTCTTTTGTGAAAAAAGGCTTCTGCTTTGTTGTCAGGGATGTGGTGGCTCAGTGGCTTAGCCACTGAGCTTGTCGACCAGAAAGATCAGCAGTTCGAATACCTAGCACTGCTTAATGGAGTGAGCTCCTGTTACTTGTCCCAGCTTCTGCCAGCCTAGCAGTTTGAAAGCATGTAAAAATGCAAGTAGAAAAATAGGGATTACTTTGGTGGGAAGGTAACAGCGTTCTGTGCGCTTTTGGTGTTTAGTCATGCCTGCCACATGACCATGGAGACGTCTTCTTCAGACAGCGCTGGCTCTTTGGCTTTGTAATGGAGATGAGCACTGCCCCCTAGACCCAGAAACAGCTAGCACATATATGTGAGGGAACATTTACCTAACACCTGGAGTCCAAGATGAAGTGAATTCAGTTAACTTTAAAGAACGATGGAATTGTTTGAAATGAGATTCTGGTTGCCCCCCCTGAATATCTTGAGGAGGGGAGTTATAGTGAAGTCAACGCCATTTTCATTACATTGCTGTCATGGAGTATGATATCAAAGGAGTCATTAAAAAGGATCCATTCAGTGGTTACTTCCACAAGGCTTCCCTTTGTGGCTGATGTCCTTCTGGCTGCTAGAATCCCTTTCCAAAATCTGCTCCAAAAATTAGGAGAATCATCACATTAGTTTAAGACAGTTTAAGGCGTTGAGAGTGGGATGATAAGAAAGACTTGTCCAACAAAGCTTTGCACACTGAACAGAACACACTGAATAGCAAACCTCCATAAATACAAGCACATCCAGTGAAAAGAAGAAAGTAATGTTGGATCTAATGTTTCTCCCAAGTCTTTAGACCAAATTTTTAGAAAGGGATTACAGCAGTGAGTAAAAAGCAATGGTAGGTGGATATGAAAGGAGAGAATAACTCCAGCATTTTGTGCTCTTGTTATATCATACTTTCATCTTTTTCATTAAATATTTGTCTGTGTATATCAGCCAAAAAAGGAGGAAATTCAATGCCTTTCAGATGGAATCTGTCCTAAAATCTTTATGGCATAGTAAGGCACAGTGTTTACTTATGAGCACTAACACACAGGTATATATCCCTCTAAATTTTCTTTCTGAGACATGACATCTTATGGAACAAAAATAATCACAAATAATCTGTGAGTGTTACACTTGAAAATAGTTTTTATTATTTCCTAATTTCTTAGCATTCCTGCTTACCCCCTCCCAATGCCAGTGGCATCATTAACATGGAGTACGCAATAAACATTATCCTCACTTTTTGTGGCCTTTTTGTTTTTGGTTTTCAGGATTAATTGTTCTGTTTAACCTCCATTAAATTTGGTGCAAAACTATTTGGAAGTTGGCACCCAAAAAATAAAATATATTGACAAAAATGATCTGCAAGCTCTAGTAATAAAAGTTAAGGATAATTAAAAAAATTGTTTTCATGATCTATTGCAATAAAAGGATTAAAGATAAAGAAAAGCAAATTAATAATAACAGACACAGCAACCAGCCTTTTGAATAAGTGAAATGGTGGGAGCTTCTGTTTTTTAGGATTGACTATTAACAGTAAAAAAAAGGAGAAAATACTTGGCAGAGTAGCAATCAAAGTCTTGGGGAAAATACATTTACATTTTATATGTCTATAGCTACGGTATGAAGATCAGAACTATGCAGACAGTGATTTTCCCTGTAATAGTCTATGGAAGTGAAAGTTGGACTTTGAAGAAACTGAGTAGGAAGAGTATTTGGTGCTTATTGGAGAAGACTGCTGAGAATACCCTGGGTGTCCAAGAAAACAATCAAATGGAGCAGAATTCTCACTCCAAGCATATATAATATAATCCACCTCATATGATAATATTTCAACCCACTGTGTGAAGACTCATTTGTCTTGATTGCTTATAATGTCTGTAATGTTAGGAAAGGTAGAAGGGAGGAAAAAGAAAAAGTGAATGACTAGAAGAAAGGTGAATGAGTTGATTACAGTGGCAATGGGTGCACTACAGGAAGTCTTGAAGGGACAGGCTGGGTGAATGGGCGGGAGATCATCCTGTAGACGATCTATGCGATTCTCACTAATTTGATAGCACATCGTTAATCCATCCATCAATCAAACTCTGAAGCACCAACTTAATGTCGAAAAGATCCTTAAGCTTGAGTATGAATAAATCTTCAGGAAGCATGAAGAAGAAGTGAGTTTAAAAAAAGCTGGGTCAGAAGTTCTTTAATAACAACAGAGTATTGATTTAAGCTTATCCATAAATCTCAACCTTTTGGGAAAATGAGGATATTTGGCATATCCAAGTGATTATGACTTTCTAAAAACCACCACTAGAGAGGCAGAATGGAGAGCTTCACTAATGGAGGAAATAGATGATAGACTAAATAAATGTTCTATTTGCTTTCACTGCTCATTGGATATTTAGACATGAGTAACAAAATACCCCAATGCAAGTTGTAGAGAGAATATATCAAAAATTAAGGGTGTGTGTGTGTGTGTGTGTGTGTGTGTGTGTGTGTTAAAGGCAAGGGTTTGACCAATATGTGAATGAATCATACTATATATGTTGTGTGGAATTTCCTATTATGACCAAATATTTGAAACTCTTCCTGGTGGCATAATGGTTAAGGTATTGGAATCGGATTATACTCTTCCACACTTGGGGAAGCTTCTTGCATGATCTTGAGCCATTTCTTCTCTCTCAGCCAAGAATAACTGTGGTGTACAGTACTTGTGAAGGTTGTTGGATTATGAATAGGAAGACCCAAATTCCAGTCTTCCCACCCTCAGCCATGGAGGTTCACTGAGTGATTTGGGGCTATTCCCTGTCTCTCGGCATGAACTAACTCACAGTGTTGATATAGTAGGAAAAAGTAGAAGAGGGATTATGAGGTAAAGCATCTTGAGCTCCTGGGAATCAAAAGGGTAAAGGTAAAGGTTTCCCTGTTAATTGTTTCTGACTCTAGGAAATGGTGCACATCTCCATTACATGGCTGAAGGAGCCAGCATTGTCTGAAGACAATTTCCATGGTCATGTGGTTAGCATTACTATATGCCAAAAGCACACAGAACACTTACCTTCCCACAAAGTGGTATGTCATGCCCCTGTCGGAATCTGACTTGGAGGGGAAAGCCGAACAGCTGACAAGGAGTGGGAGTGTGGCTCCGTTGGGTGTGGAAGAAACTGGGGAAGAGCAAAGTCTGGCTGGGCAGACCAGGGAAGAGGGAATTCAGAGGAAAACCCAGGATCATCCCCTCTTCATCCTAGGGCACGCAGGGAGGAATGGAGAAGGGAGCAATGTGAGTTGCATGGCTTACGGGGAGGAAAGGGCCCTGATTCCCTTCATTTGCTGCAGCTGGGAACACAGTGTATAAAAAAGGAAGCTGCACACAGCAAACTGTTGGGAGCAAACGTAAAGTTATCTTGTATTGTCGTGGCTTATCTGGGGTCTTCCCAACTGTGTGAGTTTTGCCATGATTTCAAGTCTGAAATTCCTTCTCCTGCCCTGTCAAGCTAATTACTTCAGCTTGGTTTGTTTGGATTTTTAGTTACAGTATGTATATACCTTGTTTTGGACTGAATTTCTACAGTTAAAGGCTGTTCCTGGGATAGTTTTTCTCCAGCCGAAGGTAACCTGGACATTGTGGGCCAAGTTGGAGATAATAAAAGGACTCTTAGTGCTTATTTGACTGTATTGCCTTTGTGCCATGCCCCTGGTCATCACATGGTACCTATTAATCTACTTGCATAGTAATGCACCTGAGCATCAGTGGGATCTAAATTGAAACAAAGAAGACCCATCTTTTGATTATTAGTGGAATAGGAAATCTGGGATATGTACTAGCTCAGAAAGATTCACAACTTCTCTGGCTTCCTCTGCTGGGTGAGTAGCTTTCAGCTCTAATCCTCTTGTCCTACCAATGAAAGCTCATTTCCCCTTTGTTGGAATTTGAGAAGCAGTTTGGGACAAGCAAGGGCTGCATCAGAACAACCCTTAAGGCAAAGCCTCAGGGGAGTAATCTGAGCTGTCCTGGGGTTAGATATCTCCATTGGAAGCCTAAGCCTACCACCCTCCCCTATGGAGGCATCTCACTCAGCTGCTGTTTGGGGCAGCTGTCTAAAGACCCACTTGATATTATTGTGTCTGGGGAAGGTGCCATGATTAATCACATTTTATTTATTTCTTATCCTCAGGCAGCAGCCACAGTGACAGACTCCTGAGCATGCAGCGTGCATGTTTTCAGAAGTGTATCGTCTTTAGAATTCAATACAAATCAACAACAGCTGCCAAATAATACAAGGGTATTCATTTTATCCACTAGACAAATGATATTGTGGATAGGAGAATGACTTGCCTAAGGTTACTCAATAAGAGGGGAACTTGCTGTTGGACAGCCGATCTTCTACCATAAATCTTCAGGTGCAGATCAAATCCCTACATGCTTTTCTACGCTACAGCAACCTGCAGGCACCGAAAGGAGAGGAAGATATATTTCCTTTTTTCTCAATTTCTCTACCTTTTTGAGCAGTTTGCCAGAAATCACAACCGTTGAACAACAACAACAAAAGCTTTTGCTTATAAATAGAGGGTGCCCTCTGGTGGGTATTATTTGATTATATTCTGCTTGCCACCCCTCCCATTTTTAATTAAAAAACAGCTAAACGTTTATAGACTTAATGGGAAGTTTGAAATATATATTTTAATGTAATGGATTTGGGCAAAAGTGAATTCCTTCTCCGGACACATCCAATCAATCATTTGGTTTGAGCAGCAGCAGCAGCATATTAAATGAGGGATTAGACAATATTGTGGCATCAGATAGGTCTATGTGAGCCACAACAAGTCTGAGGCCTGCAGCTGCTGAGTGAGGAAGAGGACTTCATTCCCAGCTGGTGGGTTTTATGTGCAGGCATCAGGTTAACTGCATGTACCTTTAAACTAATCAAGTAGGGCTCTTCTTTTGTTCTTCTGGAATCTGAACAAGCCTATTATAACTTTAGCAACATTAGAGCAACTCATTTTTGACATTGCTGTTCTGTGTCTCGCCTATATACTACTAAACTCTCATGTCTGTATCCTTTAATTGGGTGAAACGGGGCATCGTAGAGCAAATGTTTTTTAACCGACATTCCTTAAATGGGCTAACTTGCAGAATGTATCCGAAATCCAAGACATCATAACTCCCCTGGAAATAATATTTGGCAAATAGCAATAGCACTTACACTTATACCACTTCATAGTGCTTTCTTAGAAGTTTACAAATATCAGCGTATTGCCCCCAACAATCTGGATCCTCATTTTACCAACTTCAGAAAGGTAGAAGGCTAAGTTAACCCTGGCCGGGTCAGGATTGAGCTCCTGACAGCAAACAATGAGTTAGCCTGCAATATTCTCCCCCCAAAATTTCTTCCCCAAACCCCAAAAACTTTAACCTTAGATTGTCTACTGTTGACCTCACCCCTTTCCTAAGAGACCTGTAGGGGGCGTGCATAAGCGCACCAACGTGCCTACCGCCCCTGTCCTATTGTTTCTTTTTTATTTTTCTTATATGTATTCATTTCATGTATTCATAACTATGTTTATATTTATACCTATTATCTTGTAAGCAATTGACTAATCAAATAAAAATAAATAAATAAAGTAAATATTGCATTCTAGCCACTCTGATAAAACATTTTATGAAAAATTTCCTGTCGTCAACTGCTGATGTTTGACTGCGTTGTACAGTTCATCATGTGCTGGGAGAGTTGATGATTTCACAGGGAACTTCCAATCAGAGACTGCACAGGTGACACCTACTGCCAGCTCAGAATGAAAGTTACCCCTATAGTATACGTAAATATTTTGCCCTGATCAAATGTTTCCCCATAGTATCTCTGGGTAAAAATACTTAAATGGTAGGTAAAGAGCTACATCTAATTGGTTTAAGATCCATGGGATACTTCTAGAGATAGGTGGATCAAGGGTCTCCTTACATTAGTCAGCCACTCTCAATTTGATGCTCTAGAACAGGGGTGTCCAACTTTGACAACTTTAAGACCTGTGGACTTCAATTCCCACAATTCTATGGCTTTCCAGGGAATTCTGGGAGTTGAAGTCTACATGTCTTAAAATGGCCAAAGTTGGACAACCCTGCTCTAGAATTTGGGCCACAATTCCTTTTGCCCCAATGGAGCCTAAAAACATAACTGGATAATATGAGGTGTGGAAAGGCTACTATTAGGGAATGCCTGTTTTTCAAAGCTTTGATCCTTTAGAAGCCTCGATATGTTGGGAAAGAGTAGCTCAATGTCATGATCAGATGGTCTTTTATAACACCTGTCCCATTTGTCTTCTGCCCTGGTTCCCAAGCATGGCCAAAAATATCACTGTTCATCTTTACTAGCAGGTTTTGCCTCTGAAATGTAAAGCTGTAACTCTTTCTATGTTTTTTCAACTCTTCCACAGATGGAAGAATTCAGAAAATTCCTAATCTCTCTTCTTCACTCTTAAGAAGCTCATTTTGTAACAATAAATTCATGCATTGCAGGGTGTAGCATTTTGATAATTTAGAATCCAGATTTCCTGAGACTTGAGTAAAACGGTTCAATCATGTGCACACAGATGAGACAATAGTAGGAGATAGTATTAAACTTGCATGTTTATGCAAAAGACTGAACTGTGCGCCAACAATTACTCAGAATGCAGAAAGTAAGGAAAAGCAAGTGTGAAGAATACTAAGTTCTACTGGCCGAAGAAAAATGAAAAAACGTAGTACAGATAGTCCTTGACTTACAAGTATTTATTTAGTGACAGTTACAGTGGCTTTTTAAAAAAGTGACACGACCATTTTTCACACAACTGTTCCATCATTCCCGTGGTCACATGATCAAAATTCAGATTCTTTTGGGGCAATTGGTGTATATTTCTGATGGTTGTAGGTGTCTCAGGGTCATGTGATCATCTTTGGCGACCTCCTGAAAAGCAATCATTGGAGAAGCCAGAGTCATTTAACAATTGTGTTACTAACTTAACAACTGCAGTGATTCAAGTGCAGTAATTCAATGGAAAGAAAGTTTGTAAAATGGGGCAAAACCCACTTAACAACTGTCTTGCTTAGCTCAAATGTCATCTTTCATCGAGGATTTCCTGTAGTGCATGCCTAGATCAGAATAATTTATGCTCCTTCCAGTCTTTAAGTTGGCCACCCTGAATGTAGGATAAGGAGAGAAGAGGAAGAAAAAAAACCATACAGGAAAAGAGACCAAGTTCTATAGCTTCAGGTTACATTCAGAACTGTCCTCATTCAGAAATAATGTGATGATGCTAGCAGAGCCAACAAGATGTTAGTATGGAGTGGCCTCCAAGCGGTATTTTTAGGGACAGCATTTATACTTGGCTCAGGTACAACTGACCAAAGAATGTATGTCATTTCCACTTCACTTCCTGGCAGATGATATGCATATTCTCTCTCTCTCCCTCTCTCCCTCCCCCCCTCTCTCTCACACACACAAAGACAGACAGAGAGAGAGAGAGAGAGAAAGAGAGAGAGAGAGAGACAGACAGACAGACAGAGACAGAGGGAGGGAGAGAGAGAAAATCCTAGTTCAAAGGACTAAAATAGGGGTCTCCAAACTTGGCAACTTTAAGACATGTGGATTTCAACTCCCAGAATTCTCCAGCCAGCAAAGGTGGCTGGAGAATTCTGGGAGTTGAAGTCCACAAATCTTAAAGTTGCCAAGTTTGGAAACCTCTGGACTAAAGTTTACTTGATCAGTTTGCACATGATGCAGGCATAGACTAGCTAGCTCCTTGACATGGTTGTTCTATCCCAGTTGAGTTCCTACAGAAGCTCTGTTCTTTCAGAAAGCCTAGAAATCTAGTTTGTTATGGAGCTAGGAATAAATGATTGCTTTCTGATATGGGAAGTTGCTTGTGAGAATTCATGTCATGACACGGCTTTCCAACCTGGCTTTCCATCTGCGCAGTGCTTTAGAGCTCTTTAAAAATATCAATGAAGTTGTACTCATCAATTTATCTACAAATTCTATTCTGTTCTGAAATATTCTGTTCTGTTCACTCCATTCAACATTTATTTTGGCGATGTTTTAAAGGGCTAGGCGGTAGATGAAGACATTGTATATACATGGAGGAAATGCATATACAGTGGGAAGCTATAAATACAAAAATGTTTTTAATGTATTTATTTATTTATTTTCATTCCACCTTTATTAGTTTTAGAAATAACTCAAAGCAGTGAATTCCTGCTTTCTCCTCCGTCCCCCACAACAGCAGCCCTGTGAGGTGGGTTGGGCTGAGAGAGAATGATGCCCCAAATCACCCAGCTGACGTCCATGCCATAGGTGGAACTAGAACTCACATTCTCCTGGTTTCTAGCCTGATCCTGCAACCATTAGACCAAACTGACTTTAATTTCTTTCAAAATGTATTTCATTTTTATTTTAAACAGAAATCAGGTTATGTGTTCTTATAACTGGCCCAATTACTGCACAATGTCCAAAATGAATGTGGACATGAGTATAGGACTTATTGCCTTTCCAACAACTAATAGAAGCAACCAACTTTATGCAAAATGTACAAAATGCAGAGTAGCAAAATGAACATCATTGATTCAACATCAAAAGGCACAGAAAGTTGGTTAGGGAGTTGTAGGACTTTGAATACAGATACATATGTTTGGTATTTATAGCAATTTGTTTTTAGCCTCAGTTCTTACTGTAGGACTTACAGCTGGCCAACATGTCCAATCTCCTGCTTACTAAGGAATCCAAATTACAGATGGTCCACGACTTACAATGGAGTCATGGAGCCTACAGTTGTAAGTTGTGTGATGATTGTAATGTAAGTCATCACATGACTGAAAATGACTTATTTTGTGGTGGTTTTTAAGCAAATCACCATGGTTGTTAAGTGATCCATTGTTCACCATGGGCATTTTTGCCAAAACCTAGAAGTAAAGTTTTTGCCAAAAATATAATCAATTGCGCTCATGTGACCATGAGATTCCTACCACAAATGGCCATAAATGTGGGCCAGTTGTTTTTTTTATATATAATTTTTTTATTAATTTTTCAAAGGACAAACAAAACATAAATATAAAACATCTTTTTTGAAAGTAGCTTGGATCCGGATTATTTCTCTTTTTACAGACACA
>JANHFN010009713.1:13154-37406 GCA_032468175.1 Toxicocalamus goodenoughensis
CTGTTTCCCAAATTACTGGCAATAGTAAAGTTCCTTTTATTTTCTTTCAAGTTCCAAAATCCAAAGTCTCAAAAAGATTAGAAACTCATTTTAAACCATACTAAAGTTTTCCAGTACCATCAGGTGGCACTCTTGAGTCTTTTTCTTTTTAACTTTCTTTGTTGAATATAATATTTTTATTAAGTTCTCTAATTTCAATCATTAGCTATTCTTTTCAACACATTCAATTCCAGCATTTAGTTATGCCCTTTAAGTTCAATATCTGTTCAGTTTAATTTTAAAACCTTTGTTGTGTTAATATATTTTCCTTTAAATTTCTACTCCAGATTAGTCCAGTAGAATAATCAAATCCAAATTTAAAAACATATTTTCTTTCTCACTTTCTCTGGTTGCCGCTTCCACACACTTTCCTCCAAAATAGCCCTTTTATTTGATACCAGGGTACCTCAAAAGCAATGTCCTTTGCCTGGTTCAAACTCTGCTCACTACTTCTCTCTCCAGCACAAAACTTAGTTTCCTGGAATGTTCTTCATCTTCGTGGTGGCCATTTTAAGACCACCACTGCAGCTTGCCTTCGGGAGGGATTTTTCTGTCAGGGAGGGGAGTTTCAGCTCCCGTCAACCTTCCAGGCAATTTCTTCCTTCTTCACCACCCCACCAGGGTGGTTCTGGTCTCGATTGGGACCCTCCAGCAAGAGAGCTCGGGTGAAACCACGCACGATCGCGGATTCCTCACCGACATCAATAAGGAACAAACCAGAAGTCCAAAGGAAGTTCATTTCTAAGGACATTTATCTTTAGAACTGAAAGTCATTTGAGGCACTTGATATATAATGTTACAAATGAAACAGATATGTTTCTGGGCCAGACTAGTCTCAGAACACCTTGAACTTTGTCCAATTTGGAAGATTTATTTTTGGAAACCACCACCTCCCTCACAGTGACATGACCCAAAATAAGTTTTGGCAAAACATCCATTTATTTATCTCATTTATAATCCCACCTTTCTGCTTAAATAAAGACTCAGGGCAGATTACACTAATTACTTTGTATCAATTACTTTATATAATTACCAGCCTAACACCATTTTGTACCACTTACAATGCAAATACACTTTTTAGAGTAGTATGAAAATTGAAATAGAGTGCATTGCAGTAATTAAGACCAATAGCTGCAAGGTATATATTTAAAACCTTTGGTAAATGACACAGAAATAATTTCAGTTTTCACAAGACACTGTTGCCACCTGCAACTCCATGAAAGCTGTAGCTCAAAAAAGTCTACAAATATGTTTTTATTGAAATGCAATATCATTCAAGACATGCTTCATCTATTTTAATAGCACAGATTCCTGTTTTATCGTGGTATGGCCATCTAGAGATGCCTTTGAGTGTTCTTTTTTGTTACAAGGTATATAGGGTGTAGATCAGGGACAGGCCTTCTTGCTGGAGCCTTCAGTTCTCTTGCATATCTTGCACATAGAAGTACAGGTAGCTATAGTACTTTGCATACTAGAAACAAATTACATTAGTGATATTCCAACATGCCTTCAGCTATTAGATATTTTAGGTGCATGTTATTAGGTGGTTTATTTAAGTTGTTTGGTGTATGTGTGTGTGTGTGTGTGTGTATGTATGGTATGTATGGTATGTATGTATGTATGTGTGTATGTATGTACACACACTTTGTCTTCAAGTTAGTTATTCTTGATTTTCAGAAGTGTTTTTCTTTGCTTCCTTATGTCAGTAAGAGATGATAATTTGTCCAAAGTCACCCAGCAGCTTTTGTACCTCAAGTGAAACTAGAATTCATGGTCCACCAGTTCTAACTAATGCCTTCACCACTAATCAAACTGTCTTTCTAGCGGCTCCTTGCCATAATTATACCTTATATATTCATGCTGTATTCCCCTTCCTCCATTATTTGCTATTGTGGGTAGAAATCCCATCCTACAATTACTTCTGGCAAAGATTTATTCCTATCAAGTCTGTCTAACCCAGCTTGATTAATAACTGGGTATTAAATCTTGAATAACTAGAACAAGCGAAGTGTTTATGGTTTTAATTATATTTTGTGCATTTAATTTTGCTTTCAAATTTTTTTGGATTTCTTTCATATAATTAAAGTACTCTTTTTTAACTTGCTTGTTTAACAAATTGGACTTTTTAATTATTCCTACATCTTTATATCATCTTCTGATATCAATTATCAATCAATTTCCTTTAATTAGCTGTAATCCAATAATTTTTCTCCTTTAATAGTAGTACTTGCAAGGGTTCTTGGACTCCTAGTAGACCATCACTTATGAGCCAGCAGTGTGCTACAGCTACTAAAAAAGCCAACTCAGTCCTAGGCTGCATTAACAGGGAAATAGAATCAAGATCACATGAAATGTTAGTACCACTTTAAAATACCTTGGTAAGGCCACATTTGGAATATTGCATTCAGTTTTGGTTGCCACAATATAAAAAAGGTGTTGAGACTCTAGCAAAAGTGAAAAAAGAGCAACAAAGATGATTAGGGGACTGGAAACTAAAGCATATGAAGAACATTGCAAGATTTGGGCATGTCTAATTTAATGAAAAGGACTACTATGATAGCAGTTTTCCAATATTTGAAGGGATGCCAAATCAGAGAGGGAAATCAAACTATTCTCCAAAGCACCTGAAGGCAGAACAAGAAGCAATGGGTGGAAACTAAGTAAGGAGAAGCAACCTAGAACTAGGAAGAAATTTATTGATAGAACAATTAATTATTGGAATGACTTGCCTTTAGAAGTTAGAATTTGGATTAGAAGACCTCCAAGGTCCGTTCTAACACTGTTATTCCGCTATTATGTTAATTGCTAACATTTGTCTCGGTTGAAGTGCATTCCTGTACTATCACTAAATACATGGACAATATTCAGTACATAAGTTATTTCAATTTTTATTTAATGAACATTTTTGCATCATCCATGTGTAGCAAATTGATTATTTTTGGAACCTGTTTTGAGAATTAATAGCACCTTTGGGTTTTGTTTAAATTATTTATAAGTGATATGACTGTTAAAACAAATTGTAAGGGTGACAGTGAATCACTTTGGAATATATCTCTTCTGGTTTTACTTTGCTAATCTCCATCTTTTATTTTTAGATTTGTTTTCTATGGATTATTTACACTTGCAGTGTTTTACTAATCTCACATTTTAAAGATATTTTCTGATTCAGCCATGTAGAAGGAAATCAAATGTTTTTTTATAGTCAGTTTAAGCTGAAATAGGTTTGTTTTCTTTCTGAGTTTTTAAGGATGACCTTGTCAATTAGTCAATGGTTTATAGTTGTTTTGATTTATTACACATCAGAATTGTTTTCTGCTGCCAGGACTCCTTATATAAGTCTATCAGGTGATCTGCAGCAAATATAGAAAAGCTGCATTTGCTATAATCACCAATCATCACCTTTCTATGGCTGCAAGTTCTTTAAACACAAATCTTTTCCAATTCCACGTGTGTTATGCCTAACAAAAATGTGGCCTTCTGTAGCTCAGGAGATAACCTGGAATAAAATACCTATGTATTTTTATACCTGGGTTGAAACATCTAAAATACAATTTTCTTTTGCAGGTATATCCAGTGCACGTATAGACACACATAAACATATATGTATGTGTGCATGTATTGGAGAAAACTGTCATTGGAAAAATCTGTAGCTGCTTTTATTTCTTCACTATTTCTTACTGTTATTTTAAATTCACTACCAGTAATATTAATTGATATCAGAATTATAGAGATTTTTTTTTCAAATAATGCAAGCTGTTACATTTTGGTTTTGCATTAATGGGCATACGATTTCTAAAACACTTTATCTGTTTCCTTTCAAATTATTTTGCTTGTCTGAACAAGCTTAGTTATGATAGGGCGTACAAGAAAAGAATAATTTGATTTACAGTCTTTACACAAAGGAATAGTGAACCATCAGACAAGATTTTTAAAAAAACCTGATTGTGTTGACATTGACAGATAAAAAAAGTTGCCAGTGGGAGGTAACTATTTTGCTACTTTAATAAATGGGTATACATGAATAATTAGTTGGTGACAGATTTAATGACAATCCAGTCAGGGATACAGGAAATCTGCATCCTGCAAAATAAAATCTGTCAGTACATGAACTGACAAGAGAAAAAAATAGATGATTTGACTGTGAGACTGACAGTTTGTCTTAATATGTACCTTGTTAAATACAGGTAATCATAATACTTAAAAACAAGGTACAGTTCAGTTATTTTTAAAACATTAATATTTTCATCAGCATATTTCACAAACTGTTTCTTCAAAAAAGAAATATAATAGATCCAGGGAATTACAGACCTATCAGCCTGATATCAATACCTAGGGAGATTCTGGAAAAGATAATCAAGCAATGAAATAGCAGACACTTAGAAGCAAAGAAAGTCATAACCAAAAGCCAACATGGGTTTGTCAAAAAGAGATCATGCCAGACAAATCTTATTGCATTCTTTGACAAAGTGACAAAATTAGTGGACCAGAGGAATGCTGTAGATATAATTTACTTGGACTTCTGTAAGGCATTTGATAAAGTAGACCACAACCTACTATTGATAAGATAGAAAAATCACCACCAGATAGATTCATAACTGGCTGACCAGCAGCACACAATGTGACTCTAGAAAGAATGCAGAGAAGAGTAGCGAAGATGATTAGGAGAATGGAGACTAAAACATAATAAAGAACAGTTGCTAGATTGAGTATGTCCAGTTTAATGAAAAGAAAGACTGGGAGTAGCAGTGTTCCAATATCTGAGGAGTTGCCACAAAGAGGAAGGGGTCAAGCAATTTTCCAAAGCACCTCTGGGCAGGGCAAGAAGCAACGGATGGAAACTAATCAAGGAAAAAAAGCAACCTAGAACTAAGAAGAAATTTCCTGACAGAACAATTAATCAATGGAACAACTTGCCCCCAGAAGTTGTGAATGCTCCAACACTGGACATTTTTAAGAAGAGATTGGACAACCATTTATGTGAATTGATATAGATTTTCCTGCCTGAGCAAGGGGTTGGACTAAAAGCCCTCCAAGGTCCTTTCCAACTCTGTTATTCTATTCTATGTGAGAAAAATACTAGCTTCTGTATCTCTAGCATTAACAATACACTGTTGTGCTAGTACTGGTTTGTGTCATTTTATGATTTTGTTATTAATCTCAGTTTGTGTCAAATACATTTTTGCTTTCTTATTTAATTTATAAATATTCTCCTTAAAAGTATTTAAACATTGAAATAAAATTATGAATATACAGCATATGCTGAATTTCTTAATTTTCAGTATTTTAAAATAAATAGTTTTTAAGTAAAGTTCATTAGTAATTAATAATACCAATATGTAGTATAGTAATACTACTATACTATAGTAATGTAGTAAGTATTGAAAAGAAGAAAAAAAATACTTTGGGGAAGAGAGAAGTGTGAATCTTTAAAAGGCTTGGTGGAACTACATTTTCATTCAAGTTTTTTAATGTACATATTTGTCCTTTACACGACATGATTGAAGTTGGTTTATGGATTTGAGTTTATTAGAACAATGAGCCAGGATCCATGTCTGACGTAATATTAACATTTTTTTGCCCTGATAAGTTTTCTTTAACTATTTCTACTTTTCTGGAGGTCAGTTATACCAATCATGTTGTATGCACTAGCCTGCTGCTTATTAGAATTTTCAGGGATTCTGGCTTAATCTTTGTATGAAAGCAGCAATACAAATGTGTATAAAAATCTCTACATTGTCCAATTAAATTTATTATACAGTCATTTCAAAATTGCTGAAAATATTTGAAAAAAAAATCATATTTTGTTGGGGTAGAAACAGAGTTCCTTAAAATTAAAAATTAAAATTAATTAAAATATATTTATTCAGAATGTATATCTGATAATTGCATTATAAAATAATATTTATAAATTGAAGAAAGGAATATTTCTTATTCAATCTAATTTTTTTCCAATTCTTTTGACATAATGAGTGAAATACAGTATTACTACTGATTATACATGATAACTTGAGAAGCATTATGTATTATACAGCAGCAGCTGATTTATTATCTGATCACAAAAATAAAGCCAAACACCAACTAGCATCCATTGTACCCAAAGTAGCTTCACAGTAGTCTTATTCATAATATTTTCACCAAAATTTCTTCATGCCAGTGCTCCATATAGTACTGAAAATCTTTTAAATGCCTAAGTTATATACATTTAACTAGAAGGGTAAAGTATTTGATGTTAGTATAATCTTGTGTGGAAATAATGAAGCAAACTCAATAAATTACTTGAAGGGTTAATTTGGGGGATATTGATAAATGCCAGAATAATATAATGAAATTAAGTATCGCCTTGTACATAAGTAACTATTAGATATGAAATACAAAATGTTCATTAAGCACAGTGTAAGTAAGCATTATCTTGACATGGAATTATTGTTATTATTAAGGGCTTTACTGTACAGCCAAGTTATAACAGTGAACACTTATTTGCTTTGACAAGAAACAGTGAGTATTTGATCTCTGCTTATAATAATACAAATCATTTATATTTCTGAATAACTACAGTTATAAAGGACAGGTTACATTACTTTATAATTTGTTGTATGTTACAATTTTGAAATATTTATATGCAATGCAGGATTTAAAATTGGGTTAATGATTATAAATATATCTGAAAGCTATACCAAGTTCTCATAGGATTCATAAAATATGATAGTAGAAATAAACATTATCAACTATCAAGCTTTTCTTTGCTTGAAACAGTTTACAAGTTTTGAAACTAAATACATAAAACAATTATTTCCAGGTGCACAGTCAAATGTGAAAAGATCTGGGAGAGGAAATGTTCTCACATGTCTAAGAGTTTACTACAATTGGTTAATAAGTAGATTTGAGTGATTATTTTAGTTACTTTTCAAATGTATAGTTCACAAAAATGCTGCACTCAAAATAGTTAAAAATACTTTCCTTCAATAAAGAATATATTGTACAAACCGTGTAACTTTTTGCTTAATTAAATGAGGTCGAATTACATACAAAGGGAATTTAGAAAAGACATTTATCTACATAAATCAAAGACAGGTGTCAAGTAAACAAGGTTATGATACAATTGTAATTAAATTTTAATAAAATGAAGTATCAAATGGTGGATACAAAGAATGCAATGCAATATTTTAAAAAATTAGCAGCAATTTTATTTATAATAATAATTGACTTTACTGTTAATTTATTGTTACTCATTTATTATAACATTTGTCTGCTTCTCATATAAGATGATAAAGTTCACCACTCTTTAAATCCAGGTAGTGTTTGTATTTATATGCATAATCTGAATATAAAGGCTGGCTATCTTGTGACCTGTCATATTAGCTCTAAAAGAAATAAGATTGAAACAAAACAGTAACACAAAATTTGCTTCTTGAGCTTGTATGTTATGTGAAATTTGGTGTTTGTCTGTGTGAGTGTGTGTGTGTGTGTGTGTAGGATTCTTTCTTATGGAACCTACAAGGTATATTTTTCCCAGAGTGGTGCCTGATCTTTAGAATGATCTCTCTGCCCTCACCTAACATTCAACTGGGCTTAATCCTTTAGGTCTTTAGAAAAACAACAAAAATACATCTCTTCCTCAGGAATTTGTCTCAGGCTGATTAGAACTGAACATTGTTCTCTTTATAGTATCTCTTTCTTAAATTAGATTTTTTTGTTCTTTGTTGTAAAATTTCTTAGGATGTGACAAACTTGTGGGTGAAATCAAGAGAGAGATCAGCTTAGAGTCACTTGGTAGCCACAAACAGACCAAGTCTAACTACTTTTGAATTCCATTGACTCTTATGTAGTGCCAAAATAACTCACCATTTAATTGAAATTTCACATGTGGTTCTGATCATTCATGCCTGACATAAATATACACTACAATCAACTTTATAAATTTTAAATGTTTGCTATTTAAAAAAAACCCTGAATTGTCCTATTAGATCATAAATAACTCTAGTCCTTCATTTTTATTTATCTTCTTAAGCACACTGATCTATGTTTCATATCTAATTCCCCATTATCATTCTTTTTATATAACCTTTATTGAAAATTTTAAACATTAAAATACAAAATACAATACATATATTTAAAGTGAAAGTGTTGTGCCCCATTATCATTCTTATTGGCAGTTGCATTAATCTTTGCAACATGACATGAATTGAATCCTGTATGCTGAAAAGCTCTATGCATCTGAAAATGTCACACAGTTGGTCAGTCTTGAATAAATTGAGTATTCTTGTGATTTTAACAATGATAATATCTGTCTTCTCAATGTTTTTATCTGCTTTTAATTTATTTTTATCTTCTTGTGGTTTGTTTTGTCTCCTCCATCACTCCTTCTAATTTCTCAACTGTCTTCTGTGTGTTATATTCATCTTTTTCCATCATTTGTTGAGAGCCTTCTGCTTTCACATCTTTATCTTTAAATATTCCCATCAAATTCTTATAATTCTTTGTCGCCATTTCTAACATTTCTTCATATAATTTTTTTCTCCCCCCCTTCTGTTGTTTTTCTTATTTTGTTTTGTAGGATGAAGTGTCATGTGGTGTTAATAACCCAAATCTAACTTAGCCCACTGGCTTTATTCAAATCTTTCGAATCCGCTTTTCAGTGTACAGTTCCAATAAAGTTTTAATTTTTAATTTAATTTGCCTTGTGAATTTAAAAAAAACTCAGTAAATATTCCCAACATCCAAATTACCTACTAAGATGTGGTCAAGTAGCTTTCCAGGTGTTATTTACTTTCTCTCCTTTCATTACTTTCCTTTTGAATTTTACACATTGCAGTAATCTTCTTTCAGTGTAAAAATAAAAAACCAGCTGATTGTCATCCAGTCGGGGGGGGGGGGGTTAGAGATCAAATTTAGAAAAGCAATTTCACCCAATAATCACTTTTCGCAATGTTATTTGGCTTTTCCAGGCTTTTATGTTTTAAATTATCCTTTAGGTATTTCTTTTACTTCAGGGTCTTTAATCTTTAATTTTCCTTTTTAGTTTTTAGTCTTTAATCCTTCTCCATAAATCCAATTGCCGCTTTCCTAAGGCTTGAAGATTATTTTTTTGGAACTTTTAACTTGGGTTAAATTTCTAAGGTAACAGCTCAAAGTTATCTCATCCAGTTTCACTGCTCTGTCTACACACCACTCCAGCACAAGATCTTAGTGCCCAGGTTGTCCCAGCTTGTGACTGATTAAAAATGGCTGTTATCCCTGCTGCCAATCGGACAGCTTTCATTGGATCAATGAGAAAATTACAGTTTTCTTGCAATCAACAAAGTGCTTCTCCTTTCTTCACCATCCTCCAGGGTGGCTTAACCTTGTAGGGTCTCCCAGCAAGCAGTTGCCGGCTACATTTCACGGAGACCAGCAGAGCTTCACTATTTTCCAGCTGGTCATGACATCAACCAGAAGTCATGGAAAATTATATTTCTGTACGGGTCTTGCCAATTCAGATGGAATCTGAGTTAAAGTTCATACTATTTTAAATATAGGGTGAAGACTACTCTTATTTAGAAATTCTGCAAAGTTAAGGTGGTTTGATAGATGCCAGGCACTAATGAAATATACTATGGTAAAAATAGGGTGAATGAGTAAGGCTATACATGCCACTTGTCTTATGCCAGCTTCTTATAGCTCAGTGTAGTATTTTGCTTCTGAATATTTTGCCAATGAATAGCAACTCGGACATAACCAAAACCTAACAGTAATAAAGAGGCCTCTTTCCAGGAGGAGCCAAGCTTGCCAACCAGCTGTCCCAAGAAAACCAGTAATTAGAGGCAGAATATTTATGCCATCACATAAAAGGATAGGCAATTCTGAAAAGCAAGCGAAACAGAGATTATTTTTAATTTTTGTTTAATGTTTGTGTTTTTTAATTGGATAAATCACTTTTTGGATTAATCAGAAAGATCAGAAGAAACAAATTTATCCTATATCTCAAAAAAGTCAATATTCATTCTTTTGGTATCATTCCAATCCTGGGATCCATAAAAAGGAAGTAAATAAGAATAGGAACTTATTTTGTAAAAAAAGTAGTTTTTTTTTGTTTGCATTTTTAATTTGGTGCACTTGTTATATCACTGTAGTTTCTTTGTGCTATTTATGAGGCTGTTATCGACTTTTTAAAAAAATTATGCTTGCTATTTCAGCCTTTAAAGACAGAGGGAAGGATATTTAAAATATTTATTACAATAAAAATCTTGAAAACATCATGTCCCCTAATAGGTCTGACCATGTCTAGTCTTTCATCCCTTTTTGTTCCAAATGGAACAGCTTCTGGCATGCTGAAGTGTTCTACTTTAATTGTGTGATTCCCCAACCCAAAAGCATATCTCAAAGCTGCTTTAATCAAATTGGGTTCCCCTGAAACTTGAATAACAACTTAACACGATCATGTCTTTCTTGATTCTCAAATCTGCATTTTAAATTATATTGAAACTGATTGACATTGACCCAAAAAGGAAAAATCAAAACAAACAAAACATAGATGTATATACACCCAGGGACTTCAAAGTTCACTTTTCTGATTTATCCTCTGATACTGCACACACTAAAGACATTTGGAGAAAAGTGAATTTAACCTAATGACAAACTGCTAAGCTGTTTGTTTACCACATACTATGATGCTCAAAGAAATAAAACCATGATAAAAGACCTGTAGGCAAACTGGAAAAATTTGTGGATTTTAGCACTAATAATAAAATTGCTGATACCTGCTCTGCAATGTCTGTTGTTGGAGCTGAGCCCATGATGATGACAGCTGAGATTGTATAATAGTTTTGGATAAAGTTAAACTTGGAGCCCCTAAAAAGGAAAATAGTGTTATCTTTAACTCTGCTATCTTTAATCTTGACCAGATGGATGGGGCATGAAAAGTTGGCTCTTGGTGATAATCAGTGGAGGATGAATGCTGCTTGTCTTAAAAGGGACAGAAGCATATTATTTCTTGAAAATATTGTTCTAGTTTCTTATAAATGCTCATCTGTTTTCCACCCTTTCCTTTTTGGGAAAATTTGTGGAAAAGGTGGCAAATCAGGTACAGAGGTTCCTAGAGAAAGCAGATTATCTGGATCCTTTTTGGTCTGGCTCAGGGATTTAAATTCCATGACTCCACTGCCAGACTGTAAGACTTGTAGATATAATGATTTATTTGCAGGGATTTTAAAATTAAACCATGATAAAACACCTATAGGCAAACTGGAAAAATTTGTGGGTTTTAGCACTAATAATAAAATTGTTGATGCCTGCCTGCCCGTCTCTCTTTCTAGTTAGGAGGGGTTCGTCCAGAGTAAATTTAAAGATTTGATCTTTATAGGAAGTAACAAGGTCAGATAAAGTGCTACCAAACTGGAGGCAGTAGTCATCAGTAAACTTTTATGTAATTTAACAGCTTTGTCCAGTTAGTTACTGTCATGCAACTTTTGGAATTTTTGGACCCTTAACTTGTTAAACAGAAGTGTGTCCATGTGAGACATGGTTTCTTCAGTTGGTGCTGCTGTTATTCTAGCTTGATGAGGATGATCTGACGTCAGTTACTCATGCCCTATTCATCACCAAATTACTGCAAAGTGATCAATATAGATTGCGTTTGGAAACAACTCAAAAGCTGCAGCTTATGCAAAAATGTCTAGATACTTTGTGAAAATTTCTTTTTTTCTTTTTTTTCAATTTTATTAAATTTTACAATTAAAAAGACACATCAACACACACATAAATTGAAAGAAAAAAGAAAGAAAAAGAAAAGAAAGAAAGAGAAAGAGAATAGAAAAACTTTAAAAAGCGAGAAATATTCTCAATTTTCCACAGTTTGCAGTTTGTTTTCACACTTTGTGAAAATTTCATCAATGCAGAATAATCTTAATCTAAATTTGCAGCACTGATTATCATAGACCTCTGGGCCCCTTTCAGAATATTTATATGTCCTTTAAAGCCTTTTGCGACACAGCATCAGTTAATTAATTAAATCTAAAATGTGTTTAAATATTAGTAGTTCGGGTTGGTAGTTAGGCTGTTGGTTTGATCTCCGAGCTTGGCAATTTGGTTGCAAATATTTTGTCCCCATTGGAGGAGACATTGTCAGTGCGCTTTGAATTGTGCTTGTCTGTAAGAACACAGGTCTTTTTATGAGATGCAAATTAGTCTGACCTACACATTGACGAAGATGAAGATATCATTTGTTGTTACCACATCATTCACATCAGTAGATCTGAAACTAGCAATTGACCCAATCAAAGAACTACTGGACAATTCAAAGTCACCAAGAGAACCATTCACAACAGAAAGCAAAGGCGAATTCCTACTACTATGCTTGACCACCTAGTTAAAATTTTACAGAGAGATCTATGAACAACTGAAGGGATCACCAATGGGATCTCCTATATCTGCAGAAGTCATCATGCAAAAGATGAAATAAATTTCATAGATAAATCTAAGCTACAGGTATGCTACATTGACAACACCTTTGTGATAATCAAGTGCAATCAGGTTGATCAAATCTACCAAATGATCAACAACATCTTCATGGATATCCGATTTACAATAGAAACCAAAAATGACAACAAACTGCCATTTCTGGACATTCTTGTAACCAGAACAACTAAAGACCAACTTCTAACATCTGTGTACAGGAAGGCAACACATACAGATCAAATCCTCAACTTCCATAGCAACCATTCAAAATGCCTTAAGCAGAGCTGCATCAGAACACTGTTTAGGAGACGGGATCTCATTGTAACATCTCGGAAGCCAGATGAACAGAACAAAAACACCTATAAAACTCTTTGAGAGAAACAGATAGCCATGAAACATCATTCCGGAGATGCCTACATACAAACAATACAAACATTCAAAGCAATACAACAACTATAACAAGAATAACAACAACCAGATGAATCATAATTCTGTACATACAGAATGTCTCAAAAATGACAGCAAGACTATTACTCCAACATGATCTCATAGTAGCCCTCAAACCAACCTCAACTCTCTGACGGACCTTGTCAAAACCGAAAGGGCAGACAGAAACAAATCAAAGAGATGTGCATACTTCAGAAAGGATTTAGCAGAGGATTTTTGAAAAGTATGTGTGTGTATGTGTGGGAGTGAGCATAACATCTCTTCAAAGCATTTTTTAGGCTTTAGAGTATACACAGTACTACAGTAGTATGTAGTGGTGGGATTCAGCCAGTTTCCACTGGTTCACATGTACCATTGTTAAATTACACTCCTCCCCCCTCTGCTATCAAAGTGAATCCTGGGTGTTGTGCGCAAGGAAAGGAGAAAGCTGCTTTCCCTCTTTCTTGTCCCTGCTATGTTGGACAAACAGGAAGAAAGCTATCAATCATACTGCACAAATACTTACTGGCTAGCAAAAGACATGACCCATTATCCCTCATGTCAGTCCAGGAAGATCAGAAGGTCACAAATTTGATCTAACTGGGACCACAGTTGTAACCCACATGAAATCAAGGAAAGAAAGAGAATTCCTTAAAGCAGGTTTTCCACCAATAAGTCAACAAATAGATACATTGGCATCAACCCAGTCTACCAGACATTGAGAACAAAAGAACTGCATGAACCATGATCCTTAGGGTAGCATTTAAGATGAACAGGCACCTCCGATATGCAGTAACAAAATTATAACCCGCAGCTCACAAGAAATTGGACCACATCTCAGTAAAAAATAGCCAGCCACTCAAATTATCAAAACCAGACCATGTCAAAACCAGACCATGATTCAGAAGCGCCCAGATACTAACTCTAATCCTAATATGCATCACACAGACGGTACTTAACTACAGTCCAGCAACAACAGCCAGCCAGTCAGTCTGAAATTAGACCATGACTCAAACATATCTGAGCAAACAACATTCAGACTAATTTGCATTTCATAAAAAAGGTAAAAGACCTGTGTTCTGACAGATGAGCACAATTCAAAATACACTGACGATGTATCTCAATTGGTGATGAAATGTTTGCAACCAAATTGCCAAGCTCAGAGCTCAAACCAATAGCTTAATTAAAGCTCCATGCCCACTACTGTCATGTAGAGAGGACCTGCTCAGAATATCTCATCTCGAGAAATAGATAGAAAATGAACTATGTGATAGACCATGTCTATGGTACAGAGTTCATTAAACAACAGGCTATTCTGTCAAGTATTTTGTGCCACTATTAATTCTACATACAAATAAAAATATAGAGGAGAAATTATATATATACAAGAATTAAGAAAACAGCAAATAGCAAGTGCTGCCTCTGCAAAGAAGCTGCAGAAACAGTAGACCACCTAGTTAGCTGCTGCTGAAAGATCTCACAGACTGACTAAGCAAGGCATGAAAAAGTAGCAATAAGGATGCATTGCAATGTCTGCAAGAAATGCTTTCTGCCTGCAATCAAGATCTGGTGAGACCCCAATTTAGAAAAAATAATAAAAAATGAAGCAACCAAAGTGCTTTGGCACACCTGCCACCTAACATTGCAGACTTAATTATTAATAAGAATTACAAAAATTAAAACGCCAGGGAGAGCAAAAACAGGACGTGCGGATCTTTGAAAGGCCAAAAATGGGCCCGTATTCGCTGTTTAAGATGCACAGACATTTCTACCACTTTTTTTTTGGGGGGGGGGAAGTGTATCTTATACTCTGAAAAATACAGTAAGTAAGTAAGTAAAAATAGATAAATAAATAAGTATAGTAACTAATAGGCACCACTTGAATATCATTGATATTGATAGAATCACTATCAGTTTCAAAAGGTAGTTTTACTTGAAACATCTTACATATTGTGGTGATACCTTTAAAACATCAAACATTGGTCTACCCCTGGAAGGATTGAATACTTCAACAAAAATGCCAGAACCAGCCTAAAGAGCAGACTGATTGTGTAACCAACTACAATAATGTATAATTTTTTTATGCTTTCTGATTCCCCAAGGCTCAAAGTCATAATCATAAAATATTATAATATACAATATGGGTTGCATATGAGTACAATAAACAATATAAACAATAAACAATATGGGTTGCATATGAGTACAAAGTTAAAAATCTTGTCTAAAATCTATAAAAGCAAGAACTAATCTAAAAGAGTTAAGAAAGCTAAAGTAAACTATGCCATTTAAAAATACTGAAGACACAAACATTTTAGCTATGTAGATATACATATTGTTATAAATTTATTTATCTTTTGGATAGCCTCTGAACAAATTTTTGCCATCTGGACTGTATCATCAGGACAGCTGTTCTTCTGTTGAAAATAGAAATAAGATTTCATAGGTTTCTGTTCCAGTTTCTTAATGTGTATAGTAATAATCATGCTTCTGGTTTGCTCTTAAAAATTGCAGCTTAGAAGTACGTGTCATAAATTATATATTTTTTTCTCTACAAGGACACACTTTTTTCAGACTAAGAGGTCTTTTAGTGTTTGTCCTCTGGTACTGCAAAAGGAACATAATTAGTGTATTCCCTATATAAAGCCTATCTGGGTTATTAAATTAGATTAAATTGCATAGGTACTTGGAAGGAACTTTAGTACTTTTATTAATGTATTAAAATATGGGGCTTTTCCACATTAACTCTACTTTATTTCATAGCCATCAATCACTCTAGGTTCAAAGTCAAAATTATTTGGTCCATGGATTTAAAATTCAACATCTAGGTTTTTTTTCCTCACAGATTGTCAGATATCTTTGTACTTGAACAGTAATAACAATAACACTGAGGTTTAATATAGCTGTAACCCAAGCTAAAAAAACAAGTAATCCTTTTGTAGTAACAACAAGTGTAAACAGAACTTGGTTACTATGTAAAGCAGTTACTATGTGGGAAATCACATGACCCTGACTGTTTTCTCGTTCAAAACTGACAAGAGTTTCATACCTTCAGCTTGTTTAGCTTCAAAGCACTTCCCATTATTTGTAATGCTCACCACAGCACTGGATAATTAATAATAAGGGATAATGCTTGTATTTGCATTCATTGGAGACAAAGGGATTAGCTAAGAGTAAGTAAGCACATTATAGGGCAGTGTTGGCAAACCTTTTCAGCACTGAGTGCCGAAACGGGAGTGCCGAAACAGGAGTGCGTGTGCCAGGAATCTGAGCTTCTGGTTTCTGGTGCACATCTGGTCTTCATGTGCGTATGCATGAAGTAACCAGAAGTCCTGTCAGCTGTGCACACCAGAAAATGTTTAGATTTCAAGTGCATGATATTTTATTTTGTTGGTAGATTTTTGTTTTTGTCTTTTATACTTATATCCACAGGTATTTAAAATAATGCCTGGTATTTATATTTATATGCATAGGAAAAGTAAATACAACTGTACTTGTATTTACATTTATAAACGGGCTGTTTCCTTTATTGATATTGTTACTAGCCTGGAGGCTATGGAAATGAGTATAAATAAATATTTGCAGTTATTTAAATAGCCCATTTAAATATGACTATTATTATTCCTGTTAACTGAATTAGGTCATTGTATACTTTTGAATATTTCCATGTATGTATTTCCTACAACAATCCAATGCTACTCTTGGTTGAATGTTTTATACAGACCTTTATGATTATAGAACACTGGGAGACCTGAATAAATTGAAATTTAGCATTCAAGAATTTTAACAATTTAGTATTGTTAATGCTTAATCCTTTTGAGTCAGCAAATAGAACAAGCAGCCATCCAGATTATATTGATTTTGGCTGCAATCCTGCACATTGGTTGCTTAAATCCCATTGATCCCATGGAGAATTAAGTAGCCTAACTGTGCACAGAATTTAAGTATATATTAATAAAGAGCTTATTTCTCCAAGGTGTTGAAAATGAAAGTATTAAATCCAGTGTGGGAGATATGTGTGTATTGAGCTATCACTCTTATTCTAGATAACTAGTAGGTTCTGTAACTATTGAAATCTCAGTATAGGGTGCTTTAATTTTAGATATGAAAATTATTTTCTGTTAAGGTCTCATAACATGGTCCTATTAATGCTTAGAAATAAATTACACTTAGTGAAGTAAGTTCAAAGACATTTATTCCCTAGAAAATATGTTTAAAATGTTTTTGTGATTATTTGAGAATTTCTATATTAAAAACAAGGAATAACAAATAATCAAAGATGGTGATCTGTTTTAGGCATCCTGAATAATATATCTGGTGTTTTAAACCAGTTAAACATAACAAAGAGGTTGTTCTTTTTAAAAAAATTAAAATAATTGTATATATTTACATACAAATCTTTAAAAATTGCTGTTATTTTTTACAACATTGTGTTCTGCTCAGAGACCTTTTTAGAGAGCTTAATAAATCATATTAACACGAAATATTTGCACCATTAATCTGTAGCAAACCTCAAGAGTGTGCTACAAAGAATATTAATCTGTAATATTAAATTTTCATTGGTGAAGATTATGATAAGATTTTTCAATTGTTGACCATGGATATTCTGTGATACAAAATAAATTGTCATATGGTGTACATTAAATAAAATTGTGATTGCTTGATTAAATACTGCTGTTCTTGTTTTGACATTAGCATCACGGGTTTAAATATTTTCAGGGAGTTCATTAGAGTTGGGTAGCTAATAAATGTACGTTTAATAATAAAAAGAATATTATTGAGTTAGTATTGCAGAAAATAATTATAAAGTGCATTTAATAACATATATAGTATTTTCACATAGAAGTATTTTAGTTAGCCTTTGCTCAAATTGTTTCTTAGCTCAACCCCATGTTTATTGTGTATTTCAGATTTTTAATGTAAACTTCGTAATTATTAGCATTCAGACTATTGTTTTACTTAAGAATTTTTTGGTTCTCGTGAAATATCTAGTTAGCGATGTGTAATTAATCTATTTTCTCATTCCAATTATTTATCAAGTAACTTGATATAATAACCTTCAATAGTTTGTACATTGAATTTAAAAAATGGGATAGAAATAAAAACAAAAATTTCAAAGGACAGGAAAAGATTCTTAGTCAGATTAATTGGAACACAGGATAATTTTTAAAAACAATAATACCAAAAGATAACATATAACAAATAATCAGAGTTGGAAGAGACCTTATAGGTCATCTATTCCAACCCCCCGCCCAAGCGGGAGACCCTACATCATTTCTGACAAATGGCAGTCCAATCTCTTCTTGAAGGTCTCAAGTGATGACGCTCCCACAACTTCTGAGGGCAAGCTGTTCCATTGGTTGGCTGTTCTCACTGTCAGAAAGCTTTAATGAAAATTAGATATGATGATACGGTTTGAATATTTTGCATGCAAGATATAGGAAAACTCTGGTAAATCAATGGCAGCAGAATTTAAATTGCAAAAATGCAAAAGGATTAGTAATCATTTTTTTTTTCATTTTCACAGGAATAAAACTGATTTAACAAAAGGACATACAAGTTCTGACATCCTGAGTTATCTAATTTCTATTATTTTCTTCCTTGGGATATATTATTTCTAGCAAGAAGCAATGTAGGGTTTTTTCATACAATAAAGGCTAGCTTTAATAGTTAATGAACTAAATAGAGAAAGCTAAAAGAAGAAAACTTTAATGCTATATACTTATTATCGATGTGATATATTTAAGTCTAAGTTTAGTTTCTTTTTGGAACAGACTATTTTTTTCCCACTAACCATCAGGCAAACAGTTGCCATTTTGTATTTCAGAATTCATTAATACAATTTATTATTTTTTGTCTGTAGAAGCAATTAAAGCACAACCCAAAAAATCTTTTTATTTCTATCTGAAACTGGTCCTAATTCTATACAGTAAGCAAGTGAATAACTAGAATAAGCCAGTTCATGTGCTACAGAAGCATTGGAAGCAACTGTGGTTTGCTTATCACCATGCGCAACCATGTCTATCCTAAGGAAGGCAAACAGAATATGTAGTTTAATAAGCCAAGATCAGGAACAGAAAAAAACACATTTACAATAAAAACTATAACATTGTTAGAGATTCAGTCAAAGGGAATAAGAAATAGATTGGAGTCCAGATCTCTGAAGAGTGTGTTAGATAAAATAAACAAAGAGATATGCAATTAATTTTCTTAGCAACTGTTTTCTTCCTGGTTTTTTTAAATGAAGTGCTACATATCTCCACTTTAATGCACATGGAATTTCTGGATGATAGCCATCTAGAATAACCAAGCAACCAAGGCCTTGGTTGGTTCATTCTGCAGAACTTTAGAAAGTGCTCTCCTGGAAACCATTAGGATTGTCAGGCTCCTAGTGTGGAATATATTGAAAGTGGAGTGGCCACAAAGAATTCCAAGGTTAACTGGAGTGATCTGACAAAGGACTGATGAAACCTTATCCAACTCTATACTGAATTGCTACTACCAATCTAATGTATGATCACTGTAGTGGGTGAGACTATCAATGATTTGCCTCAGATAGATGGTGGCCATAAATTCCCAAACCACCTCTAAGACACAGAGAATGTAGTTTGAAGTCTCCTAGCATCATAATCTGGATAACTCCACTACCATAGTAACCAACCACCACATTAAAAAAGCTTAGGCAACTGCTTTGCAAGTAGGCTTCTACAAAATAAGATACTTGTCAAATCCTAAAGCTCAGCTTCGCACATAATTACAATATCTCCAGCACAACATCTTTGGCTTCCATATTTTCTTGGATAATAACAGCCACTCACCCATCTCTACACAAGAGTGATGGTGGTTTCACATATAAAATCTAAATGGGGATATGTTCAAAAAGTGGATCCCTCATCTTTGCACTCTGTAATATTTCAGTAATACATATAATACATACAAACTTTTTGGGGCTACTAAAAAACAGACTGTCAGGGTTATGACCAATGCCATAATAAAATTAAGAGTCTCAAGTCATTTAGCAAAAAAATCCAGTTGTTTATTAGGAGCATCATGTCGGCACAACCTACGTGAAACCAACTCTGGCTTCACCCAATTCGTGCCTTGCCTCTGACCCTGTTTCTTCCTCCCCCAGAGTGTGTCACCAGTCACATTTCCCAATGAAACAATTTCATGGGTTGTAGAAGTCACTCCCTCCAGCTGTTGCAGGTGTCCGTGGAGATGGCCTTGACCAGCTGGCTAGGCTGTGTCTTGTTTTGACTGAGTGTGGATTCCTTGGTGCAGTTGTGAGGCGCGATTCCCTTCCCCCTGCCAATGGAAACTCAAGAGCAGGTCAGGAAAGCTTCGCAAATTGACACAGACATTGAGATGAGTACAAGAGACTGAAAGTTAGCATTGATAGGAAATACAAAACTTTCTTTCCTGAGAGCAGCTCACCAATATCTTCCACCTGGGTTTTTGGAATTTCATCAGTCCTTATCCCAACTACCAAGACATTTATCCCTCCCAATATATTGCAACTATCTTCAAAGTGCATACACAAACACAAAGTAAATATATATTTATACATATAGGATTAAAATATAACAGTGTATATGCAGTCAAGCCCTGCCCACCCTGGCTCTGTAAAGGCAAAAAATGTTGTGATAGGTCATGCGTCACGGGACACGATCGAGTTTGACATTTGTGTCCTACAATATGAAGAGTTTTCTGGTTGAAAACCAAGCTGAAATTTGTGGAATTTTAATTTGATGATTTTATTTCTTCAAGCTACCAGCTGTATAGCTAGCTTTCTTTAGCTCATTGAGAGCTTTGTTTTTAATTCCATGTTCAAATATTTCTATTCATTTGAACTAAACCTTTTATTTCAAGTGACTGGAGCAAATGATGAAAGGCTAGAATTTTGCACTTAGTATTGTTGCTGTTGTAGTAGTTTTTAAGACCCTCAGCTAAATATGAAAAGCTAAATGGTGAAGCTAAATGATTTTTGTATTTTTAAGGCCTTTAGTAGCTTGGCAGCTATAGGAAATACAAAAAATCCCCCCAAAACATTCAGCCACTATTCTGTTTAATTATGATACTATAGAGAAATTATAATCTCAGCTGTGAAGATGTCCCTTCTTCTATGAAGTAGTGAATGCATTGCTAAGCTTGGTCTCTAAAAGAAGTGCTACAGCCGAAATGATGAGAGCACTCAAGGTAACCTAAAAGATAGATAATAATTTCAAACTGCATCAGGAAAACACACAGGAGGTCAAATTTATGATGGGAAGAAGGAAAGTTATATCTGGTATAATTATTTTTTGTTCTGAGAAAAAGGATACTGCCCCATTCTGGTAAGTGAATAATTAGACAGTATGAATAAGCCCTGAGATGCTCCTGCAGCACAAACTGGAAGTCCACTTTCCTAGATATGTGGAGTGTTTCTGCCACCTAGCAACCATATGTATATGCAAGTTTAAAATGAGAAATTGTAAATAAAAGATTATATGGAAATTATATACAAAAGAAAAATATATAACTGTGCTGTTATTGAAAAGTTAATATATGAAGAAGTAACACAGTGATCGTTTCCAATAGCAGTAATTGAGACGACTGCATCCTCTTAGTTATCTTTACACTTTGTGTGATTAAGCTAATCCTACTTCAGTTCAGATATAGGCTTACAGATTGTATAATTCAGCATTTTCATGATGTAGTTTCTTTTTGAACCTATTTCATTTAATAATAGTTATTTTTAGACAACCAAAAGAGCATCCTAGAAAGCTAATTCTGACATTGGTTTATGTTTTTGAGGACAGATATTTATTGATATTTTCCATTAAGAAAAAAATTATAATTTCTCATTCACAAACTGACATTCATTATTGACATTTTCATTTAATGAGTTAAGTATTCTATAATAAATTACTATGTGGACCAAATGCTGTGAATATTTGTCCAATAAACTTAAACAGATGTATTTAATAATAAGGCATGATTAGGAACAGTTGTCTTTGTATTTCTATTTGATAAAAACTGGAAGTATATAAACATGAGCAATCATTAGTATGTTTTCAATAAAAATTTATAATGTGTACTGTATGTATGGCTGCACAGTAATGTCCATAAACTGGGCATTTAACTGCAATTATAGGCAAAACATTTAATTTAAGTTTTCACTGTAGGATCAAAGTATTTCCAAATTGTTAATAACAACTTGATCTAGTTATAATCTTATGCAGGTAAGCACTACAACAGGTCATATAATTCTAGCACTGTATAAATTACACACAAGCATTCAAGAGAGTAGTTTAAGCAGATAGTGTAACATGGATAAAATCTAGCAAAAATTATCCAAGATTTAATGAAGAAAAGAATATGTGCATATACAAAGAGATTGTAGAGAATATATGCATGTTTACCTATGTAAGTGGGGTGATGAAGCAGAAGAATAGACTAAAATTATTCCTGTATGTTAAAAAGAGCAGCAAAACTATTGGAATAATTGAGTATAGTTAACTGTCATTCCTATGTTTATATTTGAAAATATTTATATTTATTTAAGCATTACATTCTAGGCCACCTATTATGCAAGTAACTATAAAATAAATTAACACAATTTAAAGTAATGAAGTGTTTGACCTCATAAATTATCCTAAAGTAATTAGAACTTGGATAACATTTTTGTTTTCATGCTTGCAAATAATTGTTGATTCCTGGTAACTGTCTGGGCATGTGTAGATTCCTAGTAACTGTCTGGACAAGTTTTCTTGGCAAGATTTCTAAAGTGGTTTGCAATTGCCTGTTTCCTAGGATTGAGAGAGAGGACTGACCCAATGTTGCCCAGTTGGCTTTGTACCTAAGGAAGGACTAGAAATCAATTTCTTGGTTTATATTCTAGTGCCTTATCACTACACCAGACTGGTTCAGGGTAACATTTCAGAAGAAATTAAGTATACGGTTGTGTTCAAAATAAACAATTGAGAAAATAATTAGTAACAGTACATGTACTAAAAAGTTAACAATTAACAAACCTGGAAACGGTGTAAAATCATGTGGAAGACAATGTCTCTTTGGTACTGAAAAATTACAAGAAAAGGACACTAGATCAACTTTTTCATGTTTCATATATTACTACTTATAGTTTTAAAGTTATTCTGCTGCCTGAAGTGAAGAAAAAAAATGATGTCTACATTCTGAAGCCATAGGGACTGCAGTTGAACTTCCTTTAACATGGCTAAAAAGACTCATATCTAAAGGAGGAATTTAACTTAGGGAACATAGGTCAAACCACATAGCACATTGCTTATTATTTCTGCATTGTGATAAGATCACTATTTCACTTTACTTAAATGATGATGGCACATCTGCCGACACCCATTTTCTAATTTTATGGGGAAACCTGAAGAAACACATTTGATAATGTTAAGGCTTAAAAGCTGGATAGGTAATGATTTATGACAGGACATTTTCTTAAGTCATTTAATTTTAGCACTTTGAATGGAGCTTCAAAATGGATTGGAAGGCAGTAGATACAATGAATCATTGATCATGTCTGTCAGTCATCATTAATATTATTGCTGAAGTTTTTGGACTATTTTCAAAGGCAGTGCCATATATAATGCATTGCAATAATCCTGCCAGGAAATCATCAAAGCAAGGATAAATGTCACAAAGATATCTTGATCCCAGTTGCAGTTGGCATATCTGCCAAATTTTATAAAAGGCTCTCCAAGTCACTCAGACAACCACAGCTTTAGGTCATTAAGATGACCTAACTATAAAGGTGATTATTTTGAGGGATTGCAGGCTATAAATGTCCATTTCTGCCTTGACATTGGGATCTAGTTCATCTAGGTTGTTGTACATTTGGCTTCTGTAATTGGAGAAGATCTCATTTGCTCAACAGAATTTATTTACACAATTGTGTCCAGTTATAGACTTATATTCATTTCTTTTGCTCCTCCTCTCTACTTCTTTTCTCACAGCAAATAGTTGAGCAAGTAGTTGAGAAGTTGAAAGGATATTTGTCTTTATCATGAAACATCTGATTTGGATTATATTATTATTTAAAATTTGTAGGTAATCAATTCTGGATAATCCATAAACATTTGATTAGTGTGGTGTTAGTTATTGCTTTCTTTCGATGTGAACCAATATTAATATAATAGGTGTGAAGATGATAATAGCTATAAAGCTAATTAAAGGCAACCAATAAATAAATGTCTTCATTTCAGAACTCAGTAGGCAATTCTGAGAAAGAAACTGCTTTCAGGTCAGCAATGGAATGAAATAAAACAGTATCAGAGGTGGTATTCAGCAGGTTCTGACCAGTTCTGGAGAACCGGTAGCAGAAATTTTGAGTAGTTCAGAGAACTG